>JBBPBX010000057.1:26920-78374 GCA_038048925.1 Garcialebias charrua | reverse complement strand
GATGATGGAAGAACTAGAGAACAAATTTGATGACGTTTCTAAGTCAAATGTTTTTTTTACTAGTTTATCACCAGGCCTCTGTGTCCTTACCTGTATTGTAGGCTAAAGCTGACACTGGGCTCTTCTGAGGAAGCATGCTCTTCATTCTGCTGGCCTCTTCAGGATGGTTGAACCGGAAGTAATAGGACTTACCCAGACACAAAGAATATCCTTAAAGGGAAACACAAAAAGAGTAATTTAGTACACAACTAAATACTACTGCAGAAGTCCTGAGTTTTTATGACCTCAATTGTGTGAACTGACCTTGACATTTTTGAACAATGATTGATTATGAAGAAGTAACACATGAAGTACAACTTTAAATTAAACTGAACCTAGAATATTCTTCTTGCACGTGCTCACACAAGTCATCCCAGCTCACAGTGTTTGCTCTGGCCATCAATTAGGCTGCAAGAGCCAGGTATTAAACAAGATGTCAGGGTCACAACCTCTGGAATACACACAGCCACACCACAGCTGTCCAAATACTTCACATGGCAACAGAAAGGCAGAAACTAATAAACGACGTGGTTGTAGAGAAGAAGAAAGGGAAACTGCATTTCCTGTGAAAATGCAGTGTGAATGCTCATTGCAGAAGGATTTGCTGGAAAAACAGCTGAAATTAGCGTAAAAATGCTTAAAGATCCACTGACGTGATTTTTCTACTATTCATCAAATTGCTCAAAATATATATATTTTATCATTTAAATATGTTAGTTTTTGCAAACAAAATGATAAATCACTTTAATTTTGCTTTAAAAGTGATTTTGAACTTCAAGCTGTGTTTAATCGTGGGAAATCCGTTTACACCCGAACGCACCATCTGTGATGTAATGTCCAGAGTTGAGGCAGAGCTCTGAGCTTGTCACGGTGTGCGCAGCTCCACATGAAGGTCAGTCTGATACAGCATCAGACCTAAATTAGATCCTGTTGTTTCTTGTTCCATCACCCAAACTATTTTCTGCTTCCCAAAATGAAGACAAATAGCTCAAATCTTCACCTAGATTGATAAATCTCTGTGTCATCAAACGGGTTATTCACTAAACTCTCGGTCATGTGCTCATACAGTTTGCACTACTTCTCATACTTGCACTAATGTTTGTATTACATCACTGCCTATAGTCATAATACTGTTTACATTCTCTGTTTACATTTATTAATACTGTTTACTTTTATTACTACTGCTTACATTTAATTACTACTGTTTACATTTACACTACTCTAATATCTACACCACTGCTGATACATATACAGTGTGCTCTGAACGGTCTTATTTAGGGATGCCCAATGTGCCTTACTGCATATGCCACTTTTTGCCTCTATAACAACATCAACTACTACCTCATACATATACTGTGTACATTAACTCATACGCTGCTTTGCCACTTTGCAAATGTCAATGCTAGAAACCTTTAGTTTATTTTAGTTATACTTTTTATACTCTTTTTTTATACTAGTATGCAAAAACTCAGGACAGTGTTAGTTTTACTATTTTATGCTTATGTCTATTATTATATGTTTCAGTGTTTCAATGTTTAGATGTTTACTGTTGCACCGAGGGACTGAGAGAAACGCAATTTCGGTCCTGTGTATGTCCTGTACAGTACATATTGCAGATCTGACAATAAAGTTGACTTTGACTTAAATTAGTCAAGTTTTAAAATGTCCGCTATTGAAGAGACTGGAGCCCTCTGCCTCTCACTCTGGACATTACGTCACAGATGGTGCGTTCAGGTGTAAACGGATTTCCCATGATTAAACACGGCTTGAAGTTCAAAATCACTTTTAAAGCAAAATTAAAGTGATTTATCATTTTGTTTGCAAAAACTAACATATTTAAATGATAAAATATATATATTTTGAGCAATTTGATGAATAGTAGAAAAATCACGTCAGTGGATCTTTAAGGCAAAGATTTATTTTATTTACCCTTTATTTATAAACAGGTAGTCTCATTGAGTCATAAGAACTCATTTTCAAGAGAGACCCATTTTGGGAGCAGATGGTGGGGGTTAAGGGCCTTGCTCAAGGGCTCAGAGTGGGGCAAATGAGGGTCGAGGCAGGTGTGGGTGCTTCACCTTTTCCACCCACATTTTGATGTCAGTCCGGGGAGTTGAACCTGTCATTTTCCAATCACAGGCCCATCTTCTCTAACCTCTGCGCCACCACTCCCACTGTCACAATGACAGTATTGAGAGTGGAGTTGTTTTAAGATGGCAGCAGTTTGGGCTTTCCACTGCTTCAGTTAACCATTATCCTTAGTAATGACAGTGGGAATGTGAGCATGTATGAACTTCTACACCCCTAAACACCAATATAAAAGATATTATAACACCAAATAAATGCAGTAAAATATGCTCTGAGGGCTGCATGTTTTATCAAAAAAGGGACATCCGTCAGGTGGTGCCGCAGCACTTTCACAGCCCTAACCGTTAGCTTAACAATCCAGTCAAATTTAGACTATTCCTGCAAAATGAGGTCACTCGAAAAGCTATCTACAACAGGTAAGACATTAATGATCCTAAAGCTTTCCACTCTGCTCTGATGAAGATGGTGGTGGTGATATTATTCTTAATCTTATCTATCTTTGTCACTCCTAAGGAGAACCTTAACATATTAATTTCTGCTGCTTCCAGTTCTTTCTCCTGTCTTTTTGTCAATGTCTCTGTCTCCAGACCACACAACATAGCTGGTCTCATCACTGTCTTGTAAACTTTTCCTTTGACCATCCAGATATACACAGAGTACTACAGTACTGTTTACTAACACTTATAAAAACGGCTACAAGTCATGGGATTAGCTTACTGTACTTTTCGGTGTATAAGTCACAGTTTTTCTTAGCTAATTTGCATGTCCTGCGACTTATATGGCGAAGCGACATATTTATTGATTTTTTCCCATGTTTTTAGACCCATTTTTCGCTCTGATATGACCGTTTTTCATTTTGGTCAAAAATGGTGCAGTACCAGTTTCGGCCGCTATGGGTGCTAAAGAGCCCTCTAGTCTGTTTACGTGCAGACTGTACCTGGAGGCGTATCCTGTTATCGATATCAACATCCGGGAGAGAACGAGCGAGAGAACAAAGAGAAAATGCAGCCAAAGAGAAAATCCTATTCTACAGATTTTAAGCTGCAGGTGATAAATTCGCAGCAGAACACGGCAACCGAGCAGCGGATCGTCCCTTTGGGGTGAGTGAAAAATTGATCCGTGACTGGAAAATTAAAATACATGCAGGTCTGTTCGCTGCTAGCCTGGCCCTCGCCTTCCTGCACAGCTCTGCTCAATTCTCATTTCCCTTCACTGCACAGTCTGGGACTTCTCTCATTAACAACCATTTCTCCGGTAGATTTTTGTTCGGACCAATCAGAGAACAGAAGGGACGGAGTTTTGGACCCTAACCCACGCCCCCACCTGTCCCAGCGCGCAGAGCCCTATAAAAGGGCTCTGCCAGCGCGCAGTCAGCGAGCACCGGCATGTTCTCATTCAAAGCGATGCAAAGCGATGCAGAACTGTTTTATATGTGACACAAATTTATTAATTTCCCCTTCTTAATCCCTTATCTGGAGTTTTCTTTTGTTTTTTGGGCCAAAAGTCAAGTGATCGCTCGCGCCCTCCTCCTTCTCTCCCTCCGCTGAAATGAACAAGGAAATGGCTGTCACGAGAATTAAACTCGGGTTTTACGTTGCTGACCGAGTCCCATCAGATGTTCTGGTCTTCTGGTGAGCTGGACCAGCGATCCATGGTTTTATTGTATTTTATTAAAACGTTTTATTAACATATAAACACAGAATTTCCAGCGCGGCAGCCGGAGCAAAGCTGCTGCAGGAGGCGGAGCAGTTGTCAAGTTCACCAGAGCACGGGGGGTGGCTCTGAGGGGAGGGAGCAGAATGCTTTCCCTGTTCAAAATATCCAATGGTTTTGTTCCTCAGCAGAGCCCACGCCTCCAGCAAGAATCGTTTTAAAATGGAGAGGTCCCAGACCCTAGTCTGAAGCGAAGTGAAGGACAGGGTGTGGTTTTAACCAGGCTAGTTCGCTGCTACTGCATGTCTGGTGCTGCGCATGCACGTTTTGATTATGCGGTAGCATCCATCCATCCATCCATCTTCTTCCGCTTATCCGGGGTCGGGTCGCGGGGGTAGCAGCCTAAGTAGGGAGGCCCAGACTTCCCTCTCCCCAGCCACTTGGAGCAGCTCCTCTGGGGGAATCCCAAGGCGTTCCCAGGCCAGCCGAGAAACATAGTCCCTCCAGCGCGTCCTGGGTCTTCCTCTGGGTCTCCTCCCGGTGGGACATGCCCGGAACACCTCACCAGGGAGGCGTCCAGGAGGCATCCTAACCAGATGCCCGAGCCACCTCAACTGGCTCCTCTCGATGTGGAGAAGCAGCGGCTCTACTCCGAGTCCCTCCCGGATGACTGAGCTTCTCACCCTATCTCTAAGGGAGAGTCCAGCCACCCTGCGGAGAAAACTCATTTCAGCCGCTTGTATCCGAGATCTTGTTCTTTCGGTCATAACCCAAAGCTCATGACCATAGATGAGGGTGGGAACGTAGATCGATCGGTAAATTGAGAGCTTTGCCTTTTGACTCAGCTCTCTCTTCACCACGACAGACCGGTACAGCGCCCGCTTCACTGCGGACGCTGCACCTATCCGCCTATCGATCTCACGCTCCAGTTTTCCCTCATTCGTGAACAAGATCCCGAGATACTTAAACTCCTCCACTTGGGGCAGGACCTCCTCCCCGACCCGGAGAGGGCATGCTACCCTTTTCCGGCTCAAGACCATGGCCTCGGATTTGGAGGAACTGATCCTCATCCCGGCCGCATCACACTCGGCTGCAAACCGCTCCAGTGAAAGTTGTAAATCACGAACTGATGAAGCCAGTAGGACCACATCATCTGCAAAAAACAGAGAAGCGATTCTAAGGTCACCAAAACGGATCCTCTCAACACCTTGGCTGCGCCTAGAAATTCTGTCCATAAAAGTTATGAACAGAATCGGTGACAAAGGGCAACCTTGGCGGAGTCCAACTCTCACCGGAAACGAGCCTGACTTACTGCCGGCAATGCGGACCAAGCTCTGACACCGGTCGTACAGGGACCTAACAGCCCTTATCAAAGGGCCTGGTACCCCATACTCCCGGAGTACCCCCCACAGAACCCCCCGAGGGACGCGGTCGAATGCCTTCTCCAAGTCCACAAAGCACATGTAAACTGGTTGGGCAAACTCCCACGCACCCTCCAGGACCCTGCTGAGGGTGTAGAGCTGGTCCAGTGTTCCACGACCAGGACGAAAACCACACTGCTCCTCCTGAATCCGAGGTTCGACTATCCGACGGACCCTCCTCTCCAGAACCCCTGAATAGACCTTACCAGGGAGGCTTAAGAGTGTGATCCCCCTATAGTTGGAACACACCCTACGGTCCCCCTTTTTGAATAGGGGAACCACCACCCCAGTCTGCCAATCCAAGGGAACTGCCCCCGATGTCCACGCGATATTGCAGAGTCGCGTAAGCCAACACAACCCTACAACATCCAGAGCCCTAAGGAACTCCGGGCGAATCTCATCCACCCCCGGAGCCTTGCCACCGCGGAGCTTTTTAACCACCTCGGCGACCTCAGCACCAGAGATCGGAGAACCCGACCCAAAGTCCCCAGGCTCTGCTTCCTCAGTGGAAGACGTGCCAGTAGGATTGAGGAGGTCTTCGAAGTATTCCGCCCACCGACTCACAACATCCCGAGTTGAGGTCAGCAGCACGCCACCTCCACCATAAATGGTGTTGGTCTCGTACCTCTTTCCCCCCCTGAGACGCCGGATGGTGGACCAGAATCGCCTCGAAGCCGTACGGAAGTCATTCTCCATGGCCTCTCCGAACTCCTCCCACGCCCGAGTTTTTGCCTCAGCAACCACCCGAGCCGCATGCCGCTTGGACTGCCGGTACCTATCAGCTGCTTCCGGGGTCCCACAAGCCAAAAAGGCCCAATAGGACTCCTTCTTCAGCCTGACAGCATCCCTCACTGCCGGTGTCCACCACCGGGTTCGAGGGTTGCCACCTCGACAGGCACCAACAACCTTGCGGCCACAGCTCCGATAAGCTGCCTCGACAATAGAGGCGCGGAACACGGCCCACTCGGACTCCATGTCCCCCGCCTCCCTCGGAACGTGTTCAAAGCTCTCCCGGAGGTGGGAGTTAAAGCTCGTATGCGGTAGCAAAACTATTTAAATTCAGCTGATTTGACCCTTTTTATTAATTGGAATCCTGGCAAAAACCAATATGTTCTTGTTTTTGATTTTATACATCTATCTTATAATGTTTTGCTAGTTTTTGATACTTTGTTAGAAAAAAAATAAACTCTGTAGAGTATTTCTCTCTTATGTTTTTCTATTGTTTATTGTTTAAGGAAATTCTACCATTGCTGTTCATCATTCTTTAGTTTGTAGCAGGTCGCTCTTGTAAATGAGTCCACGAGGCTCAATGAGATTCACCTGACTAAATAAAGGTTGAATGAAATTTATTAACAAAAGTTAAACTGAGACACACACTTACAATAATGTCAGCTAACAAATATTTTTTTAGGCGTTTCTGTTGTTAAATTTTAACGAAATGCACCTCTCCCTGAAAAGCGGAAATGCTCTTGTGGGTGCGCGCGTCGTGTTGTTTACATTTTAAATTCAGCTGATTTGTAATCATTTATTAACAAAAGTTAAACAGAGAGACACTTTTACAATAATGTCAGCTAACAAATATATTTTATTAGGTGTTTCTCTTGTTAAATTTTAATAAAACGCAGGGTTTCCGCCCGCTGCGCGCGCACGTATTGTTTCATCAGACGTAGCGAAACAAATTTTTTAATCCAGCTCATTTCACAATTACGTTCATTTATTAAGGAAAAGTTCAGCTCAGACACATATTTGCTATAATTTTTATCAAACAAATAATTGTTTTTAAGTGTTAATCTTCTTAACGCTTTGCTGTGCGCTCCTGTGGCAGACATTTGCAGCAGAGCTGCGGTGAACACTCGGTCGGATCACATTTCCGGGTTGTCAGCGGTGACGCGCTACGTCGTGGTGACGTCAGGTGCGACTTATACGGCGAAGCAACATATTTATGGATTTTTCCAAATTATTGTCAATAATTGGACAATGCGACTTATACGGCGGTGCGACTTACAGTATAGGCCGAAAAGTACGGTACTTACTGCCTTTGTTTGACGTCGTATGACCATAAACTTCTGTGATAAATCCATAACGCCAAATATTATTCCTCAGTGTGCCATGAAATATGCAGTAACAAAGCTTGGAAAAGAGATGGAAGTCAAGGTTGTTTGTAGCTTTAGCTCCTTCAAACTTAGTTTGCACGTAGCGCTGAAACTCCAGAAGATGCTGATTGGCTGGAATGAATGTTCTCCTGTGATTTCATTCGTTGACATTTTTACCTCTTGATTAGCTTCTGTTATAGCTACACAAATCTCATGACACAGGTCTGTTTAGACGGGGGTGTCCGTCTTCCTCTCTGCACGCATCTTCCAGCTGCTGCATACAGACTGTACAGACCGCTGTGCTCAGGCTGACAGTTTATTATAAAACGAGAGATAACCTTGTGGCCAGTTCAACTGCGCAGCATAGATTTTCTTGTGCGCAGGCGCATAGCTTAGAGGGAACATTGGTCACTGACCAGAAAAGAAAAATGAGCACTTCTGTTTGCGCCCGTTTCCTGCATTTGATTCAGTCGTTGTTTTTGACGTACCAGCAATATACTGTACATACTACGTATCTGTGAGAAAGTTGTTTTAAATGAAACAGGTTTGTGACACAAAGAAAATAGCGGGCCACCACCATAAAGGAATGAGTGTGAACTTGTGACTTTCTCCAGTGACGGCTAAGGTTTGGACTCATGACGTAATGGTTTTCTACTGATAAAGTGTGATTGATCTGCATCCTCTCTGCACTGACCTGAGGTATGATGGTGATTCTGGAGCGGAGCTCATGGAGGCCAAGCTTAGCAATGTCCACTCCATCGATGAGGATGTGTCCCTCTGCTGCCTCGATGATCCGGAACAGACCAAGAGTCAAGGAGGACTTGCCTGCACCGGTGCGTCCCACGATCCCAACCTGTCAGGAAGCAGTAGCTCAGTTACAAACCCATCTCACAACTTGGAAAAGGTCTTTATAAACTACCAGAGATAATTCATTATTTGCTCGATGGTCATATGTTGTTGTTATGAGCCATCAATCATTTGTGTTCAGTAGCTGAGAAGATAATTCCCCTAAACCTTTATGCTCGTTACCAAAAGACATCTTCAGGTGGTTGGCATTTTATTCAGTGGATCATTGCTCGTCTATTATAGGAGTGGAACCTGTTTCTCTTTTTAATGTAACTTTGTATTGATCAAACAATTTCAACACGTTAAAGGAGTTGTTAGAAGGTGAAAATAATACTCCTACGGTGTGGGAGGCTGAGTACAGGTCGCAAGTCCGTCACAGGACAAACAGACAACCATTTACGTGCTGACCCTCACCTATAATTTAGTTACCAATTTTAAAAAAGTTATCAATTTTCTTATCACATTTTTACACTCATACTGTGCTTTCATTTATATACTTTTACACACTATACACAGACTTTTTAATATTCTCATACATGGTAAGTATATAATTGGGCAGTGGGGGAACAGTGTCTTGCGAAAGGACACTTCAGCACACTTCTGGAGCTGGGGACAAAACCCCTGACCCCCGGATCGAAGGACGGCCACTCTACCCACTGGGCCAAGCCACCAAAGCTAAGTACAGTAGCCCCTCGTTTATCGCAGGGGATCCGTAGACCCACAATAAGTGAAAAACCACAAAGTAGGAATAGTAATACAAGTAGTAAGTAGTACAGGTGGTCTCCGACTTACGATGTAATCGACTTACGAACGGACTAACGAACAGTAAAAGATAGACCATTCAACTCACTCCTTCATCTCTAAAAACGGTGTTAGGATAGGCTAAGTGCTTGGTGACTGTACAGTACTGTACATGTATTCATTTATAAAAAAATAAAAAAATAAAAAATTATGATATGCATATTCCTAAGTCCGGAACCTCGTAAGTAAGAGCGCTCGTAAGTCGGGGACTACGTGCACATACATACGTGCTACTTAGCTCTCTAAGAAAATACTTTAACACCACTTACACACAGTTTTCAACACAAAAAGTAACGATTAAATCTGACAACTGATTTTACATCAGACACAGTATTGTGGTTAGCCGGAAGAAGACAGATCTCTGTCGTAGGCTAAACATCTTATTTCTACAGTCTACCGTATATATCGCGCATTTCTAGTACAAATAATAATAATAATAATAATGAATTCAATTTGTAACGCACTTTTCATTAATAAAAATCTCAAAAGTGCTACAAAGTGCAACAAAGATCAAAGAACAAAATAAAACAAGTGATAAAATCAAGTAAAATCAAATAATATCAACTAAGATCAGAAAGGTGGATAGTGTTTTAAAGATTGTTGGATAGTGATTGTACATTGAAAAGTTCTATTTTAATACTAGTTGGACTGGATGCCTGTAGAACCGATTTAAGCAAACTGAGGTCCACTCCACGTTCTCCTTGTCACTTCGTGTGCTGTGGACTACAAGAGACCACAGACACAGCGTTCTGATGACGTAATCGAGGTGCGACACGTCGCGTGGACCAAGCGGGGAAAAAAAATAGAGTCCGACCCAGTTTGCCGAGAGTAAACGAATGTCTTCCGAGAGCTTCTATGGATGTAACGAGGTCCACGCAAAAGTCCCAGTTGTTTGGTGGTGGAAACAGAAGATGTTAAGTTCAAGCAGCTACTAGGCGGAATTAGGGATGCACCGATCCACATTTTTCACTTCCGATCCGATACAGATACTGTAAAACTGGGTATCGATCGATACCGATACTTTTCCGATCCGATACCATTCAGGTGCCTTATGAGGCTGTAATAAATTATTACAGCCTCAGCCACTAATATCCACTTTAAAGCAAGGAATAAAAAAACACGTTTTGTGTTAGCAGGATTTAATTGTAACTAAGAAACTTATCCAACATTAATAAAACTTACCTCAAGTTGCCTTTTTGGGCATGCATAAATATACAGTATTTGTATACATGTACACTGTACTTAGAGAGAAGATTAATCTTCTCTTGGCTGTGCAAATTCTGCTAACACAAAACGTGTAACTAACTACCGGTACTTTTAAGTACTGTAGTTACTTTCACCCAGTCTCTTTTTCATCACATGCTTCCAAAAGTCAACAATTATGTTTGTATTCTGCATCTGTCTGTTAGCAAAATATCTTATGAACAACTGAACAGATTTTGTTTAAACTTTCAAGAAATAATCACTGAAGGGCTCTCTACGACTGGTTGACTTTTAAAGTACATCCAATTGAAGATGGCTGCCACAGCTAACTGAACTTATACAACACAAAATTGACTACAACTCAGTCAATTTGACAAAAAATTTAGATAAAATTTGTGTGGTAGTAGCTGAGACTCATTCCCAAAGCATATTCAAGGGATTAGTAGAATGCATAAGATCTTTCTTTAAAATTACAACGTTATTTATTTGGAATCAATGGTGTCGTCTGTTAGCAAAATATCTCATGACCCGCTGGACAGATTTTGATTAAACTTTCAAGAGATAATCACTGAAAGGCTCTCTACGACTGGTTGACTTTTAAAGTACATCCAGTTTAAGATGGCTGCCACAGCCAACTGAAAACAACACAAAATTGACTACAACTCAGTCAATTTGACAAAAAATCTAGATGAAATGTGGTGCGGTAGTAGCTGAGACTCATTCCCAAAGCATATTCAAGGGACTAGTAGAATGCATAAGATCTTTCTTTAAAATTATAACGTTATTTATTTGGAATCAATGGTGCCGTCTGTTAGCAAAATATCTCATGACCCGCTGGACAGATTTTGATTAAACTTTCAAGAGATAATCACTGAAGGGCTCTCTACGACTGGTTGACTTTTAAAGTACATCCAGTTTAAGATGGCTGCCACAGCTCAGCCTTTTGTTTTTCATAATCCCACAGAGCTTTGGAGACATTTACAAGACATTCAAAAATATGCCTCACCTGTCCAACAGCATACAGGGGTTCACTTTGGATGTCATGGAATCACCTGCTGACAGCTTGGAGGAGGCTGCTTCTCAAAGTTTTGATGCCACTGTCCACACTGTTATCAGCGAGCAGCTGTTTAAAATGGTGACGCTGGGATCACATCAGCTGCAGAGGAGCTCGCTGAGCTGATTTCTCTGGTTAACTCCTCAAAGGGTTCCAGCAAAGTCACAATCTTTTCCAGCAAACCCCACAGGTTGGCTGACAGTGTTCCTGACAAGTTGTTTAGCAGTTTCTGGGTTATCCCTTTAGCTTTCACGTTGTCCAGCGGAAGTTTACCTTGCTGTTGAAACGAGTCCAGAAGTGATTTCTGTCGGCTCCGTTTGTCTTTCTCCCGCCGGGCTAAACAATCGTCATGCTCTTTACTGTGGTCTTTTTCAAATGTTTCATCACGTTTGTGGTATTATATGACGCGACGGAGCTTCCTCCTCTCTGGACAGCGGCTCTGCAGACACGCACGCGGCTCTGCAGACACGTACACGTCGCTGCTGTCTTGCTTTGCGGTGCTTCAAGAGTAAAACACATCCACACAGCAGACATGTTCGCGGACATGCAAAAATCAATAAACTCTGACCGACTCTGATGCCAAGATGAAAAGTTGGTTAGCCGTTAGCCACAGTCCTCCAGTCCTCTCTGTGTTTACTCACGTTTTACCTGGCTGCAAGGGGCAAACTAGGAAATGGATTTCCTGAATGTGAGGCGGGTCTTACTACTCTGGGCTCATAAAACACGCCTCCGTTCAGGAAATCCATTCCATAGTTTGAAGACAACTGCAGTGTATCATGGATCGGAAAGATGGCAGTCTCTGCTCTGAAAATCCGATATGTAAACAAGGCTGGTATCGGATACCAATACCGATACTGGATCGGATCTGCCCCATCCCTAGGCGGAATACGTCAACATCGCGCCAGTCAAGCCTGGGGAAGCTAGCACAGAGCTAGCCGCTAACAGCAGACCCACGGCTCCGAAGAAAATAACCAAGAAACAGTGAGATGTAACTTGAATGAGCATACCCCGAAAAGGAGCACAGGAGAAAATCCAGAACAGTCCAGATGACACGGGATCAAGGTTGACAGAGGCAGTAGGTAAGTGAAACAATAATTGCAGCTATGTAGTTTCTCCAAGCAAGGTTCGTGCAAAGTTCTTGCTTGAGTTGACAGGAAGTAGATGGCCCAATATTCCAGTTAGGATGTACTAACTAAGCTATCCAGAAAGTAGACAAAGAGTGTTCAAAGAATAGCAACAGTAAAGGAACCTTTTTTGCGCGGAGAAGTGGTGACGACACGCCAACACGCCAGCGTACCCACCCGCCAAAACACTGATTAGTAAAGCTATCTATTCAAGGAATCAAGCAGACAAGTCAAATCTTGGACTGGCTATAGTCTCTCCTCCTGAGCAAGCACAGCGGCAACAGGGGAAAGGAAAAACTCCCTTTTAGAAGGAAGAAACCTCCAGCAGACCCAGGCCCAGGACAAGCGGCCATCCGCTTTGCTTTGTTTTATTGTGTTGTCAATGGGAGGCCTTCAGTTTGATTTACTGTATACAACAGCTACATTCAAAGCTAATTTCTTAGACGATCAGAAGCTCGGTCTTATTTTAGTACCAGGCAAACCGATGGCAGTGACAACATCTAAAATCTTTCATACTTAGCCAAACTAATAACCCACACATACAAACAATAAAAAAGCAATATCATACAGGTAGATGTAAAACCTCGTGTTTTGAGATTAGATGCTGAAGGCTTGAAACTGCTATCACCGTAGAGATCAAACAAAGTTTGCATCTGCATCTGGGTGTTGTCTCCTTTTCATCCTCTGAACATGAAAAATTCCTCCAGGTACGGCCACGGGCACTCGTCCTCAGCCTTTCCCTTGTCATTTTCTCTGTGGACAGTGTGGTCCTCTGTCTCCATTTTGGGGTTTTCTCCAAATCTTCGGTCCATAAATGACTACTCTACTAAAAGTAAAAGTACCCAAAATATCTCTTTAATTACAGTAACATGAGTATTTGTAATTTGTTACTTCCACCCCTGCCATCAGGGCACTAACAACCAATTGTTAGGGTAGTGGTCCTCCAGCATGTGAACAGCTAGTTCTGGATGTCAACAACAAACTGGTTGATCCACTATGAGAAGGTGCTGCTTATAAGACTGAGTTTACTGAAGCTTCTCAGACTGAAGAAGTCTTTTGGAAAAAAGACGAAATGTTTCAACAAGAAGAATCCGTCCAGAGGACCTTACTTTTTAGATTTTTCTGTCTGGATTACTGGGCATCCATCAGGACATTTAGTAGCTGCATTATTAGTTGTAAGTAGAATTTAGTAAATCATGTAAATATTTTTATATTTTGTTTTAGTATCATGAAACAGTGGTATTTCTGTTCAGGTTATCAAACTGGTCCATGCTCACCTTCTCTCCTCCATTAATGCTGATGGTGATGTTGCGAATGGCCAGATCCAGATCGTGGCGATAACGCAGACCAAAACCTTTGATGACAATGTGGCCCTCAGTGGGCCAGCCCAGGGGAACACTGGGGGTGTCGTGTGTCCACTCTGCCTGGGGATCAGAGAATGACGTGAACACAAACTTAAACTACATGCTCAAATCACAAGTTGCAGTCTCAGAATGCCACCACCAGCCACTGAAAGGTAAAAGGCGTCACCGGCTCAGGTTCTTGGATCCCAAATTTTAAATTGAGATGCAGCCAATTTTGTTCCCCATCGTGGAGCGTAGAGGGGGAATTGGAAATACCCATCTACCTAGCTAATGGTCAAAATGGTCTTGATGATTGAGACCATCAAATGGGAATAACAAATGATAAAGAAAAATCCTCAAAATCAATGACATCTTGTGTTTTACAGCAAAATTCCGTTTTTAATATCCAATTCTACAATTCCATTCCTGTTCTTAGCATCGTATAAATCAGAAGGCCCTAAAGGAATCAAACTGGGTGTTGTGTTAAATTTTAAAATAAAATACCATACTGGATTTTAACTTCTGCTTGTTGATGTTAACAAGCACTTGGAAACAAACCACATGAACAAATGGTGCCACTGTTGACAAGACAGATTATAAAAACATTATTTTTGCAAATGTTTACATAAACTTGCTTTCAATCAAAGTTTTTATGTGACATGTCTTGCCACAACATCAGCTATACCAGTCTAAGGCTACGTTCACACTGCAGGTCTTAATGCTCAATTCCGATAAAAAAAAAAAAAAATCAGATCTTTTGGTGTGAACGTTCACACTACATTTTTAATGCGACCTGCATCAGACTCCAGTGTGAACGATCTACATTGCAGAAGCGACCCGCATGCGCAGAAGAAAACGTGTCTCAGAACGTGACGTGACACGCAGCACCCTGTGTTTGCGGAAGTAAACATGGACGCAACAGTTTTCAGTGTGTGTTCGGTAATTTTGAAGTTGTTGTACAATCGGGGAAAGCTAAACATCCAAATGATTAAAGGCAAAAGAAAACTGAGAAGAAAGCGAGCAAAATTTTTAGTGATGGCGATTTTTGGAGCTGTGGTTGCTACCTCTGTTCAGAGGGGTGTGTGGATGCGGAGTATACGGTGGCCGAGGAGCACTGTTCAATTTGGAGTGCAGAGCGTTTTTCTTTTGCAGCGCGTTTGCACCCCTCGGCCACCGTAGGAGTAGGAGCCAAGAGTGACGTCGGTCTCACATCGGTGATGCAAAAGTCAGATGTAAGTCACATGAGCGTTCACACTGCAGTTGCTTTGAAAACATCAGATATATATCCGATTTAAAACCACATACTGAAACGGCCTGGGTCGGATTTGAAAAAATCGGATTTGTCGCGTTCAGACTGTCTTAAAAAATCGGATATGGGTCAGATGGGGCAAAAAAAATCGGATTTGGGTCGGATTTGCCTGCAGTGTGAACATAGCCTTAGACACCAAATAATAATAATAATAATCATTTTATTTAAAAGCGCCTTTCAGGACACCCAAGGACCAAAGTTAACCGTCTGTGTGTTACAGTCTGTTAGCAAAATAATGTCATAAACCAGTGAACAGATTTCATTGTAGCTCTCAGAAAGTAACAGTTGATGTATGTCCACTACCTATTTTCTTTAGAATTCACTTTAATTAAAGATGGCTGCCACAACCCGTCAACCTTAGGCAACACAACAAAAGGTCGGCTGATATCACCCATCTCTGAGATATATAGAATAGTGAATGTTAGTTTTGAAGATGGACTATTATTCTAGACTGGAACTGAACAGCGAATGCAATAAACTTTAAGGTTTTTGGTGCAAGATATTCAAATGGTTATGAGTTACACTGTGGAGAACAGAGGGAGGGTTCTATTTCATCCCTACTGACCGACAGAGGCGGTGCTTCAAGCACTGAATGATCATTCTTGCGCATGCGCAGGTCGAGCACAAATGACAACAAAGTCAACCCAAGACCTGTTGGGGACCCACGTGACTCTATATAGTCACGTAGCACCCGGCGTTCAATCCCTTTGTTCTTCTCGCGCGCAGCTGTGTTGAGTACAGGCATGTGGTTGTGTGAAGCTGGTTGCTTCTGTGTGTACCACTGCTTTCCTAAACTGCTTGTTGCTGGTAGCCTCATGACAGAGTTTGGTCGGAGCTACGGTAAGTCTTGCCCTCCAAGGGGTGCACAAGCTGTTTTCACCTTTACCAGATCTATGGTCGCCTCTGCGACAACTGGTAAGTTCTGCTCTTTTGACTCGCCGGTGGCGTTTCTGCCCGCATTCAGTTAATCTTCCGTTCGAGTCGTTTTATCTGAATCACCCGTAGCGTTTTCGCTCGTGCTGAGTTTTTTCTATTGTTTGTTTATTTCAACTCACCAGTGGCGTTTTCTGCTCGAGCTGAGTTAATCTTCCGTTCTAGTTGTTTTATCCGACTCACCTGTAGCGTTTTCGCTCACGCTGAGTTTTTCTATTGTTTGTTTATTTCAACTCACCAGTAGCGTCTCTACTCGCGCTGAGTTGTTCTATACAGGTAGTCCCCGACTTACAAACGAGTTCCGTACCTACGGGCCGTTCGTAAGTCGAAAATTTGTAAGCCGGATCACATACAAAAAAAAAAATAAAAATAAAAATAAAAAACTTAAAAAAATAAATAAGTAAATAGATGTACAGTACTGTACAGTTACCAAGCACTTAGCCTATCCTAACACAGTTTTTAAAGATGAAGGAGTGAGTTCAATTGTCTACCTTTCACATAAAAGGAGCTAGCTCCCTTTATGTGAATGGAGCCTGCTAGGGAGGAGGGAGACTATTCAACTCACTCCTTAACTGTGTTAGGATAAGCTAAGTGCTTGGTAACTGTACAGTACTGTACATTTATTTATTTATTTATTATAAAAAATAAAAAATAATTATTATTTTTAAATGAGATGCGTTCGTAAGTCCGAAACGTCATAAGTCGGGGGCGTCGTAAGTTGAGGACTACCTGTAGTTTGTCATCTAACTCATGGGTGACGTTTCCGCTCACCCCGAGTTCGTAGCCTCCATGGTTTTTTTTCCTTACAAACGGAGTCGCCAGTGACGTTTTCTGCTCTTGTTGACTTCTCCTGTCTCGGTGTGGGACATATCCGGGAGGCGCTGTCAGATAACGCTTGTCCCAACTGTTGCGTCATTGGTCAGACTGGATTGGTTGGCTGTGATGGAGCAGCCTACCGACTGGGCAGACGCTGTGCCGCATAGCCCATTGCCGCCGGGACAGGCGATGTGCAAACGGCCTGCTATGGCTATGCCTTCGCTGCCGGCAAAGCGAGCCAGACAGCCCGATGCAGAGAGGTTGTCCACGAGTGTGGATTACCTCACTACCGAGCTGGCCCACATGAAGGCCCTCCTCCAGTCCTTTCAGGCTGATGGTGATCGCGACAGGGTGCTCCCTCCTGAGCGAGATGAAGCATCGGTCACTGGTGACTATGCTATTTCGGTGGCGGCCTCTGGCACCCATTTCTGTGAGAACCTTCCGGAGCTAGGCTCCGGGAAATCTGGGTCTGGCACCATTGCCTCCCAAGAAGATACAGAGGAGTCTGTGACAGCTGCCATTCGAACGGCTCTTGCCCATTTACAGATTGGTGTTCCTCAGGCCCAGCCTGCAGCTTCCAGCACATTCTTTAGGCACAGTAGATCAGAGGCTGCCTTTGTGGTTCCTCCCTTGGAGGAGTATATACGGGAACTACATGCTTGCTGGTCAGACACCATGGCGTTTTTGCGTCTGACAATGGATGGCAGGGTCCTGGCGGCCATGCAAGAGGCACCCAGGTTTGGCTTGGGGCAGATGCCTATGGTGGAACCAAGCATTGCCTCTCTTATTATCCCACATGATGAGGCTTTGTGGCCCAATGCCTGTTGTCCACGGCCTCAGTGCCGTATTACTGATGACCTTCTCTGCAAGGCCTATGATTCAGGGGCCTGCATGGGCATGATTGGGAACTCTTTCATCTTATGCTGGCCCTGTCTTCCTCTTTGGAATCTGTTCCACTGGACCACCCCACGCAAGACCTGGTTGATGCATCTCTGCAGGCCTTTGCTTTCATGACAAGGGAGATCGGACGTACACTCTCCATGCTGGTGCATGCTCGCCGGCAGGTCTGGCTGGCGCAGTCACCATTTACTGAGCCTTTTAGGAGAACCCTCTGGGACCTGCCTGTGGTATCATCTTCAATTCCGCTGCCGGCCACCCATCCCTGGCCGAGTCAGGATGACTGTAATCTGCGACCCGGTGAAGGTGCAGGCACTGAGCAGAGAAATCTGCACCTTGCTAACCAAGGGAACTATAGTGCCTATGGACCCCCTGCTGGATTCAAGGGGCTTTTATTCCATGTATTTTCTAGTTCCGAAGAAGTCCGGGGGTCTACGTTCGGTTCTGGACCTCAGGGACCTGAATGTATCCTTGAAGGTCATGCCTTTCCGCATGCTGATCACCAAGGACGTGTTGCGAGAGATTTCCTCGGATGATTGGCTCACTTCCATAGATCTCAGGGATGCTTATTTCCATGTTCCAATCACGCCGCCCCATTGGCGGTTTCTTCGTATTACCTTTCAGGGGCTGCACTTTCAATTCAGGGTCCTCCCGTTCGGTCTTTCGCCGTCTCCCAGGGTGTTCCCCCCATGCGTCGCCGCTGCCTTCTCTCCTCTACAGGCGCGAGGCCTAAAGATCCTCCCGTATCTGGACGACTGGCTCATTCGTGCCACAACGAGGGATCAGGCGGTTCGCGATACCCGATTAGTGCTCCAGTATGTGGGACGCTTGAGCTTGTAGGTAAATGGAGCTTATTTATATAGCGCTTTCCAACTCCCTGTGAGGAGCCCCAAAGCGCTTTACAATACCAACCATCCACCCATTCATACACACATTCATACACCGGTAGCGGCAGACTGCTATGCAAGGCGCTTTCCAGTCCTACCGGGAGCAACTCGGGGTTAAGTGTCTTGCCCAAGGACACAACGACACATGGAGTGGGGAACCGGGATTCGAACCGCCAACCTTCCGATCGGGGGACGACTGCCATTACCACTACGCCACGGCCGCCATGGGCGGCCGTGGCGTAGTGGCACTTAATGAAGTGCCAATGCCGTGGCCATTAGGTGAACATGGAGAAAAGCAATCCGACTCCCTCATAGGAGACCATCTTCCTGAGCATTGACATGAGTTCCATCTCAATGACTGCCTGCCCATCACCCCAACGGGTCAACGGTATATTGAACATGCCCTCAGAATTCAGGTGCAGCATGGCACCGCCTCTGGTACGGTATCTTCGACTTCTAGTGATGCTTACAGCTACATCCGCCATTATGCCCTTGGGGCTGCTGTCGTTGCGGCCCCTTCAGATGTGGCTGAACAACTTGAATCTAGACTCCTCACGGAACACTCATCGTCTCAGAAGACTTCGGGTAAGCCCTCAGTGTCTTCAGTCTCTGTCCCAATGGAGGGTGAGGTTGTTTATGACAGTGGGGGTCTTGCTCAGTTCCCTCCCATGCCAAGGGAAGTTGCATTCACAGATGCATCCTCCACGGGCTGGGGTGCCACCTGGCACCGAGGACATGGTCCCAGCGGCAGAGCAGGAAACACATCAATGTCCTGGAATTACAGGTTATGCTTCTGGCCTTTCAGAGCTTTCTTCCAGGCTTGCAGGGGAAGCATGTGCTGGTGAGGTCAGACAACACCATTGTGGTTTTTCACATCAACCACCAGGGGGGAACCAGGTCAAGGAAACTGTTGTGCTTAACTGAACGACTTCTGACCTGGGCTGCTCCATACTTGGCCAGCCTCAGAGCAGCCTACATCCCGGGGCCACAGAACGTGCCAGCAGATTTGCTATCTCATCAGAAGCCGCTCCCAGGAGAGTGGAAGCTTCACCAAGAGGTGGTGGAGAGGATCTGGACAGTCAATGGCAGAGAGGTCGTGGACCTCTTTGCCTCAAGGGACGCATTTTACTGTCCCCTTTGATGACAGCAGTCCTGTGGGCCACGATGCGCTGGCACATGACTAGCCCCGGACCGTCCTTTATGCTTTTCCACCATTTAGACTACTTTTTCAGACTCTTCTGCAGGTTCGTCAGGAGGGGCACAAGGTTCTGCTGGTGGCCCCCTTCTGACCAGCAAGGACTTGGTTCCCTCTACTGCGCTAGCTCAGTTCCGGCTCGCTGATGCGTCTCTCCCCCAGGAGGGATCTTCTTTCCCAGATGGACGGTTGGATTTTGCAACCCGAACCGGACCGGCTCCAGCTCTGGCCCCTGCAGAGTCGGGGCCCACTTTTTCAGGATACACCGGGTCAGTAGAACGTACAATGGTTAATGCGTGGGCGCCATCCACGTGGGCCATCTATGCTAATAAGTGGGCGGCTTTTGTGACCTGGTGCCGCGATAAAGGGCAAGATCCGGTGCAGTGTTCAGTCTCTGACATACTGACCTTCCTGCAAGCATTATTGGATCGAGGACGGGCCCCAATTTACCTTGAAGGTATATGTGGTTGCCATTTCCTGTTGGCATATCGGCCTGAATGATTGTTCGGTGGGCCGAGACAAGGACGTTGTACTGTTTTTGAGAGGTAATCGGCGTTTGCACCCGCCAAGCCGCCCTGTGGCACCAGCATGGGACCTTTCTCTGGAGGCTCTTCGGTCCCTCCCATTTGAACCCCTGGCATCTGTGGACCTCAAATGGCTATCACTGAAGATGGCAGTCCTTTTGATGAAGGTTTCCGCAAAGCGTGTGGGGGAATTGCAGGCTCTCTCGATAGCCGAGCCCTGCTGCCGGTGGAACCTGATGGCTCAGGTGTCACGCAGTAGCCTGATGTGGCATTTATGCCTAAAGTGTCCCTGGCAGCAGGTAGTACCCAACCGCTCCATCTTGCCCAGTTTAACACTGGAGGTTCCATCGAACAACTGTGCCCTGTTCATGCCCTTGAGGCATATATCAATGTTACGGCACCCTTCCGGAAGACAAATACTTTTTGTTTGCTACGTTGGCTCACGGAAAGGTCAGGCACTTTCTAAACAGTGACTGGCACACTGGGTTGTGGATTTGATCTCCAAAGCTTATGCCTTGCAGGACCGGCCACTGCCGACGGGAATGAAGTGCCACTCTATGAGGGGCATGTCGACCTTGTTTGCTGCCATGACAGGGTTAGGACAGGGACATTATATGCCGTGCGACCTCCTGGACATCACCTAGTACCTTTACTCTGTTTTACAGGGTGAATGTGGCTGCGCCCCATCCCTTTCAAGGAGTTCTGGAGCAGCATACCTCTCCATCACTTTAAGGTGAGTGGCGTGGTGGTCGTTCCTTGAATGTTGCAGATTCCTCATGACCATGTTGGCATACGTCATCCAGTGCTTGAAGCACCGCCTCTGGCGGTCAGTAAGGATGAAATAGAACTAAAGTTACTGCTGTAACTACGGTTCTATGAATCCCGGATGACCGCCAGAGTGCTTGATCCCTCGGAATCCTTGCTTTTGCGAGAAGGTTGAGGGATTGAACGCCGGGTGCTATGTGATTATCGGTATATAGTCATGTGGGTCCCCGGCAGGTCACGAGGTGACTTTGTTGTCATTTATGCTCGAACTGTGCACGCGCAAGAATGATCATTCAGTGCTTGAAGCACCGCCTCTCTCATAGAACCGTAGTTACAGCAGTAACTTTCGTGTTTTTTGTTCTTGTTGGAAGCAGCACAGAGTGAAACCTCCTGTTGAGCGGAGGGAGACATTTTATCAAGTAGGTGCAATGGAAGAGCTCCAGACCCTCCCCTCCCTGCCCGCTATTTGTGTTCTAGCATTGATCAGTTTACAAATTAAGCCCTGGTCATTAAAAGTGTAACAGTACACGTGGGTGTTTCGAACCATTTCGGTTCGGCACGTTCGGTTTGGTCCACCTGCATACCGTTTCGGTCATTTTTTTACTCATAAAATTTTATTAAAAGGAGATTATGTGCCAAGGAACTAAAATCCCTAGGCGTGTTTCAGAACGGCGCTATTATCTTGCAGCACGTGTAGCATTTAACAGCCTAGCTTCTTGTTGCGGTCTCATGTTTGGGAACATTATGGCTTTCTTGTTAAAAGACGTGAACAAATCCAAAGCTGTGTGTAGACGTCGTTTCACGGAGATTGGATCTACAGCAGCAACACGTCTAACTTGTTAATGTGCTTGAAACGACATCATCCGAACGTGAACGTCTCTTCTACAAGCAAGAAAAGCAGCTCGTTGCAAACACTGTTAACAGCAGCATTTAAACAACCTTTATCAGTTAATTCAGAGCAGTCCAGAGCAATAACACAAGATGTAGGAGTTTTTAAAGCTCTGAATCTACACCTGAATGTTGTTGATGCACCAGGTTTAAAATTATTGAGCCCTGCTACAACATCCATCACGTCAACACTTCAGTCAAAAAGTTCAGAACTTTATGAGAAAGCTAAAACTGTCAACAAGCCCTGGACCAGATTAAAGCCCTGCCCTGATGACCAAGAGATTCAACCACCTCATAACAACCGTTCAAGAAGAGGTATTGTTATTTTGTTATTATTATTATCTAATTAACCTTTTTAAATTTAAAATTATAATCTTAACTCTTTTTTAATATATATTTTACTTGTTTGTGTTTTATTTCCAGTCTGGGACAGAGATAGCAGCTGAGTCTTCTTCCTCTTCAGGGAAATCCACCAGATATCACCTGCAGCTAAGAAGTCTGTGATGACTGAACTCTGAACTTTTCCAAGGACAGGTGGGATCAGGTCCAAGAAGAGGTTGTGAGTAATGAGGCCAAATACAGCCACACTGCTGCCACCTGTTGTTAGTGAGCGGTTTTCTCCACCACTGGAGATATTCACTGAAACTAGATCTGTGCTTTTGACAGAAAATGTGGACAAGTCAGTCTTTTTGGACAAAAACTTCAAACTTGATTACAGGTAGTTAGATTGTAAACAGTCTGTTGCTGCTTACTGTTCTGGTTCTGACTGTATTTGTTAAGCTTTTTATTATTGTTAGTATAGTTTATTTATTGTAAAGAATGCCATTTATTTTAAATATCATCCAAATGGGTCACTTTTATTTATTTGTAAACAAATGTATTGTTTACTTGGGCGGCCGTGGTGTAGTGGTAATGGCAGTCGTCTCCCGATCGGAAAGTTGGCGGTTCGACTCCCGGGACCCGCACCATGTGTCGTTGTGTCCTTGGGCAAGACACTTAACCCTGAGTTGCTCCCGGTAGGACTGGAAAGCACCTTGCATGGTAGTCTGCCGCCACCGGTTTATGAATGTGTGTAGCATTCAATATATGTGTAGCACTTTGAGATTTTCAGTAATGAAAAGTGCGTTATAAATTGAATTAATTATTATTATAATTACTTGGCATATTTTCAAAATAAATGTTTTGTAAGTCTTTATTTTGTCCTTTTTTTTTTGTACCAAAAATTTACTGAACCCAGCCCTTCTTGAAACTGAACCTAAATGTGATTTTAGTGTACCGTTACACCCCTACTGGTCATACATCAAAGGAACTTTCAAATACTGATATCGAGCGAAGTTTGGAAGATGTTAAAAACATTTGACTGTTGTCTTTGAAAAGTTTAGTTTCTGGTTACCTCTTTATCTGTGTCACAGTACTCTTTTACTTTTTCCACGGCCACAATGTTAGTCTCCACATCAGAAGACATCCTCACCAGCCAGGTCAGTGAGGCAGTGAGCTGGACACAGAGGATGAGGGGAAGTAGCGTCAGATTAGGTCAACATTTAGGTAATTTACAAAGAACAAATACATGCTGTTTCCCTGACAAAAGACCTATCAAAATAAGGTTGAAGTTTCAGCTCACTGAGGTGCAACCGTTGGTGACTCATTACAAACAGCTTTTAAGACAGAGTTTACAAGTTTCCTCAAAATGTTTAAGAAAGTACTCAGTTTCTTTGCTTTTGTGTCGCTGTAATTTTGAACATACCGGTAATTAAAAATTTGTGCAACAAACGTTTTTCAAAATACCCAGGGTTGGCATGTCCGTCTGAAGCCAATGTCATGAGGGGTTGGCAACCTAAGAAACCAACTTGTAACTGGCTTTACCTGCAAGGCGTAGGAGATAGACAGTCCCATAATGCCTGGACTCAGACTTTCTCTGGCTATGACAGCGAACAAAGCAGCAAACGACACAATGAAGTTTCCTACAAACTCCAGGCGGATGGCCAGCCACCTACACAGACATATGAAGAACAAATCAGGTGAGAAAGCTGTTCAGTGAGTTAAGTCCAACTATAAAATGAAAACAGAGATGAGGAGAAATATAAAAAAAACGTGTGCCTTAAAAAAGTAGAAGTAGGTTGCATCTGGAAGTCCTTTTAACTTCATGACCATTTGTGTTTCTTTGAGGAAAAAAAAACATTTTTTTTAACTGCTTAAAATGGCTCTAAAAAAGCTAAGTCTGGTCCTCTGGACATTCAAAAAACAAACCAAACATTTTTTTTTTTTTTTGCTTTTGCTCATTGCTTTTTTTTTTTTTTTTTTTTTTTGCATGTCCAGAGGACCAGACTTAACTTTTTGTTTTATTTTTCGACCTGGATTATTGAGTATGCATCAGGGTGCTTAAAATGACAACTTAAAAAACTGTTCACAATAAACTAGCCTTTCTTTTAGTTATCTTAGTCTCAGATAAAAATAATAAATTTAAGTGACTTTTTAAAGAATTTTAACTCTCCAAGGTCCTTTAGTTAAAAAAATAAATAAATTTCAGTTAAAAAAAAAAGAAATATTTATCCATCTATATATCTACAGTATATATCTATATATACAAGGGAACCCTCGACTTACAGCACCCTCGACCTACAGCAACTCGGACTTACGAACGCGCTCCGAATGAACGCCATGTGCGCTGAGTTTCGACTTAAGCCTGGACTACACCTCAGCGTCCATGAAGTACGCCACTGTACGTGCGCATTTTGTGCGCATGTTTTCGCTGCTATAGCTCGGCTTTTATCAGCTTTCAAACGCTCGCGTTCTCGCTCCAGATCCTTGTTGTAATATGAGCAGCTGCGCGCGGAGGGGACTCAACTGAGCTCGCTGATTGGTCACTTGCTGACACGCCTACTGAAATGATTGACAGCTTTCAGTCAGCTCAGTGAAACCTCGAGAATGCATCATGAGCAGCTCGCTGAAGACTTCTGCGGTGTTCTGATGCGGTGTTTCTACTATATATGTTATAAAAAGTTATCTCAGAAATAAAAATAATAACAGGGAGCGCTTTTCCTGCAGCACACAGTCCACCAGGGAATATTTAAAACATCGCGCACCCAGGTAGGACCTGAATTCATTCATTTCAGTCATCGAGTGAACGGAGGAAGAAGCGGTTACTTGACTTTAGGCAAAAAAACAAAAGAAAAGGCCCGATCAGCGATAAAGAAGGGGAATTTATTTCATTTGTGTAACATACAAAACAGTCCGGCGCCGGGGAAGTTTATGGTCAGACACCGCGCAAGCGTCCGCGGTCGTAAAAAAAAAGCTTTGCGCGTACATGCCCTGAGGGGCTACGCGGGGCTACGCTTTTGCCTTGACGTACGTACGTGGCGTATAGGCGTACTCCATGTACACTGAGGTATATTTCGCCCTTTACAGATGAAATCCGGACTTACAAACGGCCATGTGCTCGGCCATGTGCTCTGAGTTTCGAGTTACAGACGAAATCCGGACTTACGAACGACACGTGTTCTGAGCTCCGACTTACGTTTACGAACGGTCTGTAGGTCCGGAACTCGTTCGTAGGTCGAGGGCTCCCTGTATATATATCTATATATATATATACAGGTAACCCCCGACCTACGACCCCATCGACCTGCGAACCACGGGACTTACGAACATATCATATTTAATAAAAATATGAATTAAAAAAAAAAAAAAAAAAATTTTTTTTTTTTTTTTTTTTTTTGTGTTTAAATGTTCTTAATTTCATGTGTACATCACTTTGTTGCAGCTCTGGTTGTTTTAAAGGCTTTATAAATAATAATTATGATAAAAAAGATCATTTCTGATCATTTTTGAGCAATTTTTGAGCAATTTTGGGAAACAGGAAGTAGGTCTTCAGTTTACACGGTCACAAATTAATGTAGAACACCGGACGCTATTTAAGGTTCAGTCACTGGGGTCTCCGGTCACAAATTAATGTAGAACACCGGACCGGACGCCATCTTAGGTTAGCTGCCGAGAGCTGGACGAAGACTGGTGACCAGGATGGCTTCATATGGATTAATTACTAGCTGGAAACGTCTCTGTGAACTTTGTGGATGTCTCAGGCAGGAGCGGATTTATCGCCGATCGTGCCAGGCCGCCGTGCGAACACCTCCGGCCGGCCTGGCTACACCTCCGGCCTGGCTAGCTCCAGAGCTAACACTGGAGCTAACACGGGAGCCGGCCTTTTGAACACTGGTGACCAGGATCGCATCATGTGGATTAATTACTAGCTGGAATAGCTCTGTGGACGTCTCAGGCTGGAGCAGCGGCTGGAGCAGGAGCTGCAGATTGATCGCGCCGCCGCTCCAACACTAGCTCATGGCTTGGCTAGCAGAAGCTAGCCAGCTAGCTAACACAGGCCTGGAGCAGCTGCGGTGGCCCGCGCTGCTCGGCCCGAAAACAATCAACGCATGGCAACCTAAGATGTCGGCTTTGACCATCTCAAAGTAAGAAAATATATTTTTATTTATTCTGTAAATGTGAATAGCAATGTTTAACATTACAGTACACTACTTTACATGCTTAAATGTGTGCGCGCGCTCCGTTAGCATGATAAATAAAGGTTGAATGAATGAATGAATGAATAATTTTTTTTTTTAAATATAATTTTCACCCCCTACCTACGAACGGATCGAGCTGCGAACCGTTCTTAGGTCCCGATCTCGTTCGTAACACGGGGGTTCCCTGTATATATAGATGTAGATATATATAGATATAGATATATATAGATATATATACAGGGAGATATGTATATGTGTATACTGTATATATATGTATATGTATATATATACAGTATATATATATATATACATATACATATATATACAGTATACACATATACATACAGGTAGTCCCCGACTTACGAGCGAGTTCCGTTCCAGCGAGTTGCTCGTAACACGAAAATTCGTAAGTTGGAACACGAAGCACGTGTTCTCGTAAGTCCGGATTTTCGCTCGTAAGTTGGAACATTTATGCTAGCGCTACTACGAACACTCGTTTTTCATCAAAAACGTTCATATTAGTTCATAAACATGGTCGGAAACGTGTTTCCAAACGGTTAGCTAACACACTTTCATCTAAAAACACAAAAAAGTGCTGTATTTTTTACAAATTTACTTCTCTTTCGCCAGCTCGTAAGTCCGGGACCTCGTATGTAAGAGCGCTCGTAAGTCGGGGACTACCTGTATATATATATATATATATATATATATATATATATATATATATATATACATATATATATATACATATATACATATATATATATATACAGATATATATATATCTACAGTATCTCTATATACATATCTATATCTATCTATCTCTATATACATATACATATCTATATCTATCTATCTATCTATCTATCTATCTATATACACATATACATACACATTTACATACATACATACATACATACAGGTAGTCCCCGACTTACGACGGAGTTCCGTTCCTGCGCGACGTCGTAAAGCGAATTTCGACGTAAGTCGGAACATACGTAAATATTTCACCTTATACGTACAGTACTATATTTTACCAAGCACTTAGCCTATCCTAACACAGTACCCTACATAATTATCAAAAACACATACATTTGGGAGCCATAATGAAGGGAAAAAATAGTTAATTTCCTACTGGGATGCTGTGGTGAAGCCGTCCATCCCTCCTCCGTATTCTCTATTGCGTTTACTACGTAAAACCGCTGTCCAGCTCGGTCCATCAGCCGTATTCCGTTTTGTTTACGACGTAAAACAGGGTTCACAGTACAGTTTTGTTTTTTGAATGTCCAGAGGACCAGACTTAGCTTTTTTTAGAGAGTAATGTCTAGAGATCCTCCGCAGCTACGTTAATATCGTAAAACCGGAAACCGGAAACTGCGTAACTCGGCTTTTCAAAATAAAATTTCAAAATAGTTTATTTTTTTTATTTTAATGGGAGATGCGTCGTAAGCGCGAAACGTCGTAACTCGAGACTGTCGTAAGTCGAGGACTACCTGTACACACACACACACACACATATATATATATATATATATATATATATTTAATTGGAGTTTTGAGATAAAGAATGAAAGAATTAAGTGGCACTTTCCCCCATTTTTTCTTTTTTCTTCTTTCAGCTGCTCCCTTCTTCAGGGGTCACCATAGTTAACTGGCTTGCACAAAGACTTGGCAGATATTTTTACACCGAATGTCCTTCCTGACTCAACTACAGACCACCGAGCTACCACAGGGGAGCAGATAGTGGGGGTTAAGGGCCTTGCTCAGGGGCCTAGGGTGGGGCGAATGAGGGTGGAGGCAGGTGTGGGTGTTTCAACTTCTCCACCCACATTTTGATGTTGATACCGAGAGTCAAACCGGCGACCTTCCAATCACAGGCCCACCTTCTCTAACCTCTGCGCCACCAAGCCACATAGTTACTCCCCAATACTTGATCCACTTTACCCCATGAATATGCTCAAAATGATCTTTTGGCAAAAAAAATAATAATAATAATAATCCTGTTCCAAGTCTTGTGAAGACCTGCCAGTAACCCTTCAGACCTGGTATCCAGAAATGAGGCCTTGTTTTCAGTCAAACTTAACGGGTCACTGAGTGGACGAACATGGAGGGTTAAAAAATAAAGAAAGAAATGTGTGTGTGTGTGTGTATATACTGTATACAGTATACAGGTAGTCCTCAACATACGACGCCCCCGACTTACAACGTTTCGGACTTACGAATGTGCATCTCATTTAAAAAAAGAAAGAAAAAAATTATAATAAATAAATAAATGTACAGTACTGTACAGCTACCAAGCACCTAGCCCATCCCAACACACCTAAGGAGTGAGTTGAATTATCTCCCTCCTCCCTAGCAGGCTCCATTCACATAAAGGGAGCTATCCCCCTTCATGTGAAAGGGAGACAATTCAACTCACTCCATCTTTAAAAACTGTGTTAGGATAGGCCAAGTGCCTGGCAACCGCACAGCACCGTACATCTACCTATTTATAATAAAACAAAATTTAAAAATATATATATATTTATTTTATTTTATATATTTTTATAATAAATAAATAAATGTACAGTACTGTACTGTACAGTTACCAAGCACCCAGCCCATCCCAACACAGTTAAGTATTGAGTTGAATCGTCTCCCTCCTCCCTAGCAGGCTCCATTCACACAAAGGGAGCTAGCTCCCTTTGTGTTCTGGGGCTGGCGGCAGGCAACAAGGACTTTCAACTCCCTCCAACGGTTTTCGATGGGGTTAAGATCTGGAGACTGGCTAGGCCACTCCAGGACCTTGAAATGCTTCTTATGAAGCCACATCTTTGTGTCCCTGGCAGTGTGCTTGGGATCATTGTCATGCTGAAAGACCCAGCCACGTTTCATCGTCAATGCTCTTGCTGATGGAAGGAGGTTTGCACTCAAAATCTCACAATACATGGCCCCATTCATTCTTTCATGTACACGGACCAGTCGTCCTGGTCCCTTTGCAGAGAAACAGCCCCAAAGCATGATGTTGCCACCCCCATGCTTCACAGTTGGTATTGTGTTCTTTGGATGCAACTCAGCATTCACTCTCCTCCAAACACGACGAGTTGTGTTTATAACAAACATGTCTACTTTGGTGTCATCTGACCATATGACATTCTCCCAATACTCTTTTGGAACATCCAAATGCTCTCTAGCAAACTTCAGACGCGCCCGGATATGTACTGGCTTAAGCAGGGGGACACGTCTGGCACTGCAAGATCTGAGGCCCTGGCGGCGTAGTGTGTTACTGACTGAAGCCTTTGTAACTTTGATCACAGCTTTCTGCAGGTCATTCACTAGGTCCCCCCGTGTGGTTCTGGGATTTTTGCTCACCATTCTTGTGATCATTCTGACCCCACGGGCAGAAATCTTGCGTGGAGCCCCTGATCGAGGGAGATTAGCAGTGGTCTTGTAGGTCTTCCATTTTCTGGTTATCGCTCCCATAGTAGATTTCTTCACACCAAGCTTCTTGCCTATTGCAGATTCAGTCTTCCCAGCCTGGTGCAGCTCTACAATTCTTGTTTCTGGTGTCTTTCGACAGCTCTTTGGTCTTCACCATAGTGGAACTTGGAGTGTGACTGTTTGAGGTTGTGGGCAGGTGTCTTTTATACTGGTAACGTGCTCAAACAGGTGCCATTGATACAGGTAATGAGTGGAGGACAGAGGAGCCTCTTAAGGAAGAAGTTACAGGTCTGTGACAGCCAGAAATCTTGCTTGTTTGTAGGTGACCAAATACTTATTTTCCACCCTTATTTGCAAATAAATTCTTTAAAAATCAGACAATGTGATTTTCAGAATTATTTCTTCTCATTTTGTCTCTCAGTTGAGGTCTACCTATGATGTCAATTACAGGCCTCTCTCATCTAAGTGGGAGAACTTGCACAATTGGTGACTGACTAGGAGGTAAAAAGGAAAAATAACTTTTCTGAGAGGAGTACATTACAGTACAGTATATGATAAATATGGGATCAAACATTGAATTTATATTACCGGTAGCTTTTTCCTTAGGCGGTTTTTTCCTCTCAGGAACACAAAGAGAAGAAGAAGGAACACTGGGGAGTCTCTGACCTGTTGGCTACTATGCTGGGGTAGTACGCCTTCTGGTTGTGGTCCACTCGCTTGTCACTTTCACAGATAAATCTCTGCTGTTCCCCAAAAGCTCGGATGACTGAAGTGCCCAGCAGCGTCTCATTGAAGTGCGTGTAGATGGGCGAACGACTGACGGACTCCAGACGCTTCAGCTGTCGAGAACTTGCCACATAAAATCTCTGAACAGAAATAGACAATTGATGAAAATAGAAAATAAATAAAATAAAAATGGCTAGTTAAAGGAGTATTCCAGCCATTTTGAAGAGGGGTGCGCTAAAACGGCAACAATTAGGATCCTACCTGTTGCAGATACTTTTCCAAGAACCTCATTTGAAGAAAATAAAGTTAAATTCTAGGATTGATGAGCTTAAGTCTAATTTTAACACAGCTAAGACCAAATACTTTTATACCAGTTCATGCAAACCCATTTTGTAAATATCCTGATGCTACTTGGTAAACTTTTATGTTGACATCAATTTTGCAATACACAGTTATTAACTAGAGCTTGACCGATATATCGGTAGGTTCGATCATTTTGGATGATATAGGAGTTTGGGGACCTATCAGTACAGGAGCTGTCATTTCTAAACTTAACTCGGAGCCCGGCACCATCCGACCCAGATTAGGGTCGGTCTGGTCCAGGATAATGTGCTTAATGTGTGGGGCGGGTCGTGTCGGGCTTTTGATTGCGTCAGCGGATGCGGGCAGCTGAAGTTCCAATTATATGGCAATATGGCTTGCCATACTTTCACCAGCCGCACAAGGCAATTTACCGCACACTGACTGGCCTCGAAAGAAGTAAAAAGTTCAGTTAAGCTTCAGATGGGACTATACTGCCAGCAACCCATCACCTAAATGAACGTTTATTCAGACGTTGCACTCAGCGGATGCGCGATGACCCAAACAGGTGAGATCACAAAATATCTGACATGTCAGAGCAGGGTCCGTGTCTGAATAATGCAGAATGCAGGCAGAAGCAAGGGGAGCATTTAATGCGCTTTAACGGCCATGAAAGGACAAACAACCCCTCAGCTCCGATCTTCTACTCCTTTTAATCAGCCGCGCACGTCTGTCGACCATTAACTATATAAGCAGTCAAAGCTTAATTTAAAATGTCTGTTTTTTTTGGGTTCGGACCTGTAATTATTGTTAATTTGTTGGATCGGGTGGGATTCAGAAATGATATTTATGGGTTAGGGCCAAGTCGGATTGGATTTTTTGCATCTGAATGCAACTCTAATCAGTATAGGAGATAATGGTCTCATTATGCACAGATATAAACACTTCTAATTTTTACCCCTAAAAGGTTGGAACCAGCCATAATTCTACAATGTATCCAGCAGAGGGAGCATGAAGACTTCCTTCAAGTCATGGCCATTCATTTTAAGTTTCACTTTTGTTGTTCAGCACAGACGAAGCAGGGAGCAATACTGTGTAGCATATTTTACTGAACAGAGAACGGTATGTTTATTTTAGCTAATCTGTACAATAAATAAAAAATCTACAACAATAAATTATCTTCAGAACCCCTCTTTAAAATGTCTGAATCTCTTCAAACAGAACAACACAGAAACTGGAGGCTTGTCTTTTCAACTAACCTGTACAAAAAAGTAAAGCAGTCCAAGGAAAGGAATGATAATAGCCACCAGTGGAGTGGCAATCAGGATGATTACACAAGAGCCCACCACGTTGAACATTGATCCCAAGAACATTTTAATAATCATAGGGATCACTGAGTCGATGGTGTCCATCTCTTTGGCAAAGCGGTTAACCAGATTTCCACTTGGGGTCCGCTCAAAGAAGGACATGGGTGAGCGCAGGACATCACACAGCAGGGACTGGTGGAGGTAACGGGACGCCAGGATGCCCCCGATGGACATGGAGAGCGAATAACCAAAGACTGCCACACCTGCAGGGCAGCAAAGGGACGTGTAATGGTTTATAATGTAGAATTATTTAACAATTATTTTTTAATGCATTCGTTCTTGCCTTGGGTCAAGCCGAGGCCACCGTACACCCCCAGCCTCATTAATCTGTTAGGCTGAGTGCCATTAACTACAGGGTCGTCGGTCCAAAGGCTCAGCCAGTAATTGGAGAACAGAGAGAGTAGGTGATGGGTGAGGAACAGCAGCAGACTGATGAAGGACAGGAGAACTCCAATAGCTTTCAGATAGGCCCAGAAGACAGACAGCTTGACCTGAGGAGGGAAGAGAGAGCAAGTTCAAGACTATGGTGGGGGGAACCAAATCTAGTCATGGAAAACAGTAAACCAAACCTCTCCTGGTTTACATAAATCAAAGAAAAGTAATCCAAAAAAACACAGGTTTAAAGTTGTTACAGTGCTTAGAACAAGTTTTCACCCCCTTGGATGTTTTGTGTTTTTATCGCCGTCACATATATTCAAACTAAAGCTGCTATCTGCGATTTCTGTTTGACCAAAACACTTAAAAAAATTTTGAACAGGGAAAGCCTTCTGCTCCCTCCCCCTTGCTCTCTGGCTGACCTGCAACTTCGCCTCCTTAAGCTAGATTCATACTCGACGCGTCGCGCAGCGCGCGAGGGTGCGCGCTCCAAAAGTGACGCAATTTCACAGTCCCCGCCCCTGCGCGTTGGCCCCGCGCGTGGGATTAGCGCGTGTCGTGCACCTCTGAATTTTTGAAACTCCGCAAGCCTATGCGCGCGCGGTGGGCGCTACGATTTGATTGACAGGTCCTCACCCGACAGCCTTCACCCTCTTCACGCCGGAGCCTGCAGCTGTTTGCGCCGCTGTGGTCGTGGAGACGGAGTCGCGACGCATGGAGGAATGTTTTGTGACACAAAATGTATTAAATTCTCCTTCGTTCCTGATCTGGAGTCGGACTTTTCTTTTGTTTTTTCGCCAAAAGTCACGTGATCGCTTTCTCCTCCGCTGACTCCATGCATTAAAACCGCAAATAAAGACAACAGTTCAGCACGCGAGCGGAAAGCTATTTGTTTTTGTTGTGTGATTTCAAACAGTTCTTCTTCTACGGTAGATTTCTTCTTCTACACCTTTCTTGCAACATATGCACAGGTTTTAGAGGGTACTGCCTCCTGCTGGTCCGTAAAAGAACAGCACTTTGCCATGCTCCGCCGTGCGTCAACCATAAACACAGAGGCGACACTGTAAACGCATTTCGCCGCACGGCACAGTGCACGCGCAGCGCGCGCTCCAGCCTGCGGACCAAAGCGCAAGCCAGCACGGTGGCACAACTGGTAGAGCTGCTGCCTCTCAGCGAGAAGGTTGCCGGTTCAAATCCCGGTCCGGGGCCTTTCTGGGTGGAGTTTGCATGTTCTCCCCGTGCATGCGTGGGTTTCCTCCGGGTACTCCGGTTTCCTCCCACAGACCAAAAAACATGCTTGTTAGGCTGATTGGTGACTCTAAATTGACCCTAGGTGTGAGTGTGAGAGTGGATGGTTGTTTGGTGTGAGTGAGACAGGTCCCTCTTGTAAATGAGTCCCCGTGACTCAACGAGGCTAGCCTGTATAAATAAAGGTTGAATGAATGAATGAATGAGTCTAACTCAGCCTTTAGCTCCTCCTCCTCCTCCTCCCAGCGCTGCAGGCTGGGACAGGCGGGGGATGAGCTGTGTGAAGCTGACACCCCACCCACATGAACAAAACTCTTGTTTTTATTGGCTGGTTCAAAAAACTCTGTTTTTATTGGTTGGTTAACGGCCGGTCACTGTGGGTTTTTATAAATGCTTTTATTACCACTGGGAGACGCCAGAAGACTATAGTTTTTTCAGAGATTACTTGTCAAACATCTATCTATCATAAAATAGTGGCAGAGTGAAGAAATATGTTTAAAAAATAACTTACATACTGATCCTTTAAACAAAGCACATTTTCAAATTTCTGGCTATATTTTAACACATAGATCATCATGATATCAGGCGCAGCTCCAGAAATGTGGTTTGATTTGTTTTTGTAACTCCTGGAAAATTGGTCTGAATCCAATTTTTAGCACACTCTAAAGAGAATTTCTTAACGTCATTTGAAAGAGGAAACCTCAAGTCATATTAGGATATCAGGAGTTCCCAGCTGGAATTGAAAATACCTTTGTTAGCATGCAGGGAAAGTTGTAAAAATTCTAAGCTTTTCTGCTGAAAGTCATCAATCATTATTTCTTCTCAGAAAAGTGCTTCAGAACATTCTTTAGGATTATATTTTGGACATTCCCTTCAAGAAATCCATAAATAGATCATATAGTACATAGTACAGCTGCTTTTGGCTGTTCCTAAAACAAGACTGAAGCTCAGAGGAGATCGGGCATTTTCAGTCATGGGCCCCAAACTCTGGAACAACCTGCCACCAAACATCAGTCAGGCCTCCTCCCTTCCTCTGTTCAAATCTCTGCTAAAAACTCATCTGTTCTCACAGACATTTCACACAGTGTGAGTTGATCTGGTGTTTTCATTTGTTTTTTGTTCTGTGCTTCTACATTTTAAATGCTTTTATTACCGTAATTCTTCAGTATTATCATTAGTGTTTGGTATTTTTAAATTCATTTGACTCCCATTGTTGTTGTTAAGCACTTTGATAACAGAAAGTTCATTCTCAATAGTCCAGGTATCAAATCCGCTCATTCTCAATCAGTTCATCTGGACAGTTTCTTTTTAGTAGAAATGTTTCACCCTCACTCCAGAGGGCTTCGTCAGTCAGAGCAGTCCAAAGCAAACTGAAGCTACCCCACCAAGTAAACAACTTGTTTACTTGGTGGGGTAGCTTCAGTTTGCTTTGGACTGCTCTGACTGACGAAGCCCTCTGGAGTGAGGGTGAAACATTTCTACTAAAAAGAAACTGTCCAGATGAACTGATTGAGAATGAGCGCACTTTGATAACAGTTTCTGTTTTAATTGTGCTCTACAAATAAAGTTGCCTTGACTTGACATACCAATGCACTATAGCTGGCTATTCCTGTAGTACCTAACCCTGACACTCACACCGAGGCTCAGGCGTACTTTAGATTTCTCCATTTTTCTCTGTATACAGTATATTGCTTGATTCTATGTCCTTTACATTTAATGTTTAAATTCAACACCTCTTTCCCGATATCAGACCAAGATGTATTTAGTTGATTAGATATCTGAAGTTGGAATTTTTTGGTCTCATGTTATTTGCCACATAAAGCATAAACCTACCCGCCCAGTGCTGGCCTTGTCGGCTTCAGTCAGCTTCCCCACCTCAGGGTTCTTGGTCTTCTTGACCAGATCCGTGTTGTCTTTGACCTTTGGGGACATTTCAGATCCTGCACTGCTGCACACAAAGAAGCAGTGATAAAGTTTCAAGAAGTAGAAATAGTCAAAAAAGTGAGTAAAATCCTGTTGTTGTAGTTTTATATTCCAATTTTCTTTTCAATGCAATTCAACCTTTATTTATACAGGTTAGACTCATTGAGCCTTGGGGACTCATTTACAAGAGAGACCGGTTTTTAACAAAGAATGATGACAACAATCATTTAAAAAAGCATATAAAATGAAAAATAAATGGAAGGAAATGGAAGCAATAAAATTATATATGATTAGTGACCTTGACCTTGAAGCTGGGATGATGAAAAGTGTATGCGACACTACCTCTAGTAATGATGTGTATGTAGTAGAGCCCGACCGATGTATCAGTAGGGCCAATAATTTAGGCCAATATAGACAATTGAGGACCTATATGTATCAGTGATAATTGTCCCATTATGCGCCAATATAAACACTTCTAATTTTCACTCCCAACATGCTGGAACCAGCAGTAAGTATTCAATGTATCCACCACAGGGAGCATGAAGACTACTTTCAAGTCATGGCCATTAGGTTTCAGTTTCAGCCCAGATGAAGCAGCGAGCAATACTATTAGAGAGATTAGAGATTTATTTATTAACATTGCACCAGTTAATTAATACAACGTGATTATGTAGCACAGTCGTCCAGAGAGGGAGAGTATGCAAGCTGCAGCATTTCCAAACACATGACATGTTCTTCTGCGCGGCCGCGCTCATCCGTCTCCGGATGAAGGTCAAACAGATATGGAAAAAGGAAAAACACAATAGGTATCATTTGTGATATTCAAAAAAAGAATCTATCAAAGATTGCCTTAAGACACTCTATGATAAAGTCCCAAAAACTCTATCAGCAATAAGCACAACCAGACAAGACATTGTTGCAGATTTGACGACATGCAAGGAGATCAAAAGAGTCTGTGAGCAGCACTTCAGATAACACAGTTCAGCAGTTGTTAACCTTGGCGCCTCCGAGCGCACTCCCAGAGACCTCTGGGGAGGGGGGGGGGGGGTCAGCAGTGTCTCTCAGCTTCACTCCAGGAGAATAGTTCCTAGCAAACGGCCTTCTTCTTTTCCAAGGTCGAGCAGAAACTAGATTAGATAGTTATTGTTTATCTTCAATCCAGGCCACAGTGTTCTTTTTGACTGCAGCCTTCCAGAGTCCAGGTGCTGTTCAGGTCCAAAATCGCCGAATCAAATGAGTTTCCGAAGCTACGAACCCCCATCCGTGCCCTGATTAATGCCGGGCGGCTGTAAACGAGTTCCAAAGCGCACCGCAGGTCCACGGTGGTCTACCGCTCCCATTGTGCGGTTCAGCTCGTACAACAGCTGGGTTGAGGAGCTCACAGCCCGGATCAGAGACTCTTGCTGATCAGGAAGTTTGGCCAGTGCGCCGATAGCTGCCGAAGTCTTCCTGATCTTCCAGTAACAGACAGCTCCGCTCACGCCAAAAAACAGAGCAGCTGCCACCAATATCCCAATAATCCACAAATCTTCCACGTCTTCGACAGACAGGACGGTCAAACACATGGGTTGCCACTGTCCCCAGGAGTCCATCATGTATCCGACAGCGTGCGTGTCAGAGGGGCAGGCCGCTTCTCCTGGCCCGGTCCGCTTCGTGGAAAAAATCTTATCTATAGATGAAACAGCCCAATTTATTAATTCCATCGCAAATTGGTTCGAGTGAGCGCTGAAGAGTCACGGACGAGACAAAAAGCAAGCAGGGAGGAGGAAAATTAACTTAGGGAGGGAAGGAGCAAAAAGATATGTGACTTGCTTTGTCGAGAGCCGGAAGATAATTGTAGGGTATTTTCAATACAGGATCAACTGGACTTTATTTGTTGCAGAAAACCACGTAAAGTCCAGTTGATCCTGTATTGAACGCCTTTTTTGATTTCATCATGTCCTGGACGACTGAGAATCTTCACCAGCACGTAGGGTATTTTACGGAACAGAGAATGGTAAAATTTATTTTAACCATTTGAAAAATAAAAATAAACAAATCAACAATAAAAAATTCTCTTCAATCATCCAACCTGCTTATCATTAGCTACATGCCTATCAAGTTAGCAAGTTTAATGTTTAGATAACCTAGCATAGGCTATTACCTTGTAAAACTTTATCCAGAACCTGATAATTCTCAATCAGGTCATCTGGGCAGTTACTTTTTAGTAGAAACGTTTCACCCTCACTCCAGAGGGCTTCATGAGTCAGAGTAGTTCCAGCACACTGTTCCCCCACCAAGCCGTAAACAACTTAAGTGGGCCAACCAGTTTGCTGGAGCCAAGAGCCAAGTCCAGATGACCTGATTGAGAATATCGGATTGTAAGAAATTTTTGCATTAAGGCTTCTACAGTTTAAATGAATTATAGAGAGTGCTTTATTTGTCACGGATTTCTTTGAACTGTTCAACATTATAATATTCACTACCCTTTGTAGTTAGAAAAAGATTTCTATTAATGACATCAATCTACATTACAGGTAGTCCTCGACTTACGAGCACATCAACATACGAGGTTCCGGACTTACGAATAAGCATCTCATAAATTAAAAAACAAAACAAAAAAAACAACCTTTTTTAAGTTTTTTTTTTTTTAAATAAATGAATACATGTACAGTACTGCACACTCACCAAGCACTTAGCCTATCCTAAAACAGTTTTTAAAGATGAAGGAGTGAGTTGAATTGTCTCCCTTTCACATAAAGTGAAAGTCAGAGTCAGAGAGTCTTTATTGTCATTTGCACCGCATGTGGTACATGTGATGAAAACGAGATTATGTACACGGGGTCCCAGTTACATCCAACAACAAATGCAAGAGAAAAACAGTAATAACATCTAGAATTAACTAAGAGAAACATCAACTAGTAATACACTAAGCCCTAATGTAGTGGAAAAACATCATTATAAACAGCAGCACGAACATGAGTCTGTATGAGCAGATGGTCACAGATGAACACAGCAACAAGAAAACAGATCAGCATCAGCATGATGTGATATTTTGCAGTGTTTATTCTTATTATTTATTTATTCATGAGTCTAACAGCCTCAGGGTAGAAGCTGTTCCTCAGTCTAGTGGTTCTACATTTGATGCTCCTCAACCTCCGTCCTGAGGGGAGTGGGGCAAAGAGTGAGTGTGCTGGGTGAGTGAGGTCTTTCATGATGCAGGTGGCTCTTTTCCTGCATCTGGAGGTGTAAATGTCTGTGATGGTGGGGAGACTGACTCCAACAGACTTCTGTGCAGCCTTCACCACTCTCTGTAGAGCTTTCCTCTCTGCAACTGTGCAGCCTCCATGCCACACATTGATGCTGGAGCACAGGATGCTCTCCACTGCACACCTGTAGAAGGAGGTGAGGACTGGGCTGCTCAGACCAGCTCGTCTCAGCCGTCTGAGGAAGTAGAGTCTCTGATGACCTTTCTTGATCAGGCTGGTGGTGTTGTTGCTCCAGCTGAGGTTATCATTCAAGTGTACACCCAAGTATTTGTAGCTGGAGACCACTTCCACCGCAGATCCACCTATGTTCAGTGGGGCGTGGGTGTGTTTGTTCCTTCTGAAGTCCACAATCATCTCCTTTGTCTTCTTCACATTCATGTGAAGATTATTCTCTTTGCACCAGCTCTCCAGGTGTTCCACCTCCTGTCTGTAGCTGGACTCATCATTGTTTGTGATGCATCCCACCACCGCTGTATCATCTGCAAACTTAACAATATGACAGCCTGGATGTGTGGCTGTACAATCATATGTGAGCAGAGTGAACAGAAGAGGGCTCAGCACACATCCTTGGGGAGAGCCAGTGCTGAGGGTTATGGTGGAGGAGGAGAAGTTGTGGATCTTCACGGACTGTGGTCTGTTTGTTAAGAAGTCTAGTACCCAGTTACAGATGGAGGGGCTTAGTCCAAGTGTGGATAGTTTGTCTATCAGTGTTTGGGGGATCATGGTGTTGAAGGCAGATGTGAAGTCCACAAAGAGCATGCGCACGTATGAGTCCTTCTGATCCAGGTGAGTGAGTGCAGTGTGGACCAAAGAGGAGATGGCATCCTCTGTTGATCGGTTCTCGCGGTATGCATACTGATGAGGATCCTCGTTGATGTTGACGGTTGTCTTGATGTGGGACATGACCAGTTTCTCAAAACATTTAGCGACTATCGGGGTGAGGGCCACCGGTCTATAGTCATTCAGACCAGTCACTGTGGAGCTCTTTGGAACTGGGATGATGGTGGCGGTCTTCAGGCAGGTGGGAACTGACTCCAGTGAAAGTGAGGTGGTGAAGATGTCAGCCAGCACCTCACAGAGCTGGTCCGCACATTCCTTCAGAACTTTCCCTGGGATGTTGTCTGGTCCGGTTGCTTTATGAGGGTTGATCCTTCTGAGACTGCCTCTCACTTCTGCTGCGGTCACTCTGAGATGCTCTTCATCTGGTGATGAGGTGAGTCTGGTGCTAGCTGGTCTGTTTGGATCTTCAAAACGTGCATAAAACTTATTGAGGGCATCAGGCAGAGATGGGTCCCTGGGGCATTGTTTGCTCTTGCCTTTGTAATCTGTTATGCATTTAATACCCTTCCACATGCTCCGTGGGTCTTGTGAGGTGAACTGTCCCTCGATCCTCTGTGCATACGTGGCCTTGGCCTTCTTAATGCCATCAACCAGTTCTTTCCTGCTCTTTCTCAGCTCCTCTGTATCTCCGGACTTGAATGCAGTGTCCCTGGCTGCTAGCAGGGTGCGGACTTCTTTATTTAACCAGGGTTTTTTGTTGGGGTAACATTTAACATATTTTTTTATGGATACATTTTCAGAGCATGTGCTAATGTAACCCAGAACTGAGGAAGCATAAAGTTCCAGATCCACTGAGCTCCCATTCGTAGCTGCCTCCCTGAAGACAGACCAGTTTGTATTCTCAAAACAGTCTCTCAGCATGGAGGTGCTACCTTGCAGCCAAACTCTTATCTCTCTTTGTTCCGGCTTGGAGCGTCTCAGCGGGGGAAGCTGTCTTGGGACCAAGATCAAAGCGTAGTGATCGGAAGCCCCGAGCGGTGGGCGTGGCTTCGCCGTGTACGCCCCCTTTACATTCGTGTAGACTTGGTCAAGCGTTTTATTTCCTCTTGTTGCTGTGAAAACGTGCTGATTGAAGGTTGGGAGGGAGACTTGTAGGTCCACGTGATTGAAGTCACCACAAACAATGAAGAGCCCCTCAGGATATTTACATTGCAACGAGGTGAGTAAGTCATGAATTTCTCCCTGGGCGTCATTAGCATTAGCATCAGGGGCTATGTAAATAGCGGTGATTAGGATCACAGAATAGTCACGTGGCATGTAGTGAGGATGACACCTTAGTGTTAACAACTCCACAGCAGCTGAGCAGAGCCTTTTGATAACAGCACAGTTCGAGCACCAATCTTTGTGCACGTAAATACAAACACCGCCGCCTCGTGTTTTTCCCGTAGTCTCGGTGCACCGGTCCGTTCTGAAAAAGAGCCTGTCGTCCAGCTCATAAACAGAGTCCGGTGTATCCTCAGAGATCCACGTTTGTGTCAGGCAGAGCACAGAGCACCTTCTCAACTCCTCCGACGCTGTTACTCTCAGACGGAGCAGGTCCATTTTGTTGTCCAGCGAGCGGACGTTGGACAGAAAAAGAGCCGGCATCGGGGGTCTCCCGGTTTTAGCGTCTGCCCGCAGTCTCGTCATAATTCCTGCTCGGCAGCCCCGCTTCTGACCTCGGGAGCACCGCTTCCTTTTCTTTCCCCTGGAGCGTGAACCGGAGCGCATCTGCTTCCAGAAAGATGTTCTTAACAGCTCCAATCTTCCGAGCTCTGATTTGAGTTCGTTGCTGATTTCAGCTGTGCCCTGTGGTAAATCCGCTCCGATTCTTAACAGTTCAGTTCGGCTATAATTCACCCGCAAAAAACGCGCAGAGTCAGGTACAAAAACACTATTAAAATTACTAAAAACTAGGTATGAACCAGGAGCCCATGAAGCTGCAGCTGGTCTGAGCGCGGCCATCTCGGCCATAAATTTAAAGAAACAAAGCGTCCGGTCCGAACCGCCTGCCTAAAATTCGGCGAACTTTTTTTTAAAATCCAGCTGATGTGAACATTTCGTTAAGCTCAGGAGCACGTCTGCTATTAAGTCAGCTAAGAAATATATTTTTTCTCGCAAAGAAACAATTGTTTTTACCGTGTTTTCTTGTGAAGTTCTTCGTACTCGCTTGCTTCTGTCGCCGCCATCTTAATCAGGGCAAATGAGGCGCTGGCGCGTCGCGTGGCGATGACTCGTATTAAACACCAAAGCGTATTATTTACGATTTTTTCTTGTTTATTGCTAATAATTGGACAAAGCGTATTAAACACCGGTGCGTATTTTCCTCCGACGAATACGGTATGTATTTTTAAATTATGTCTGCGCGATCAGGTAACATCTGTAATTTCTTTTTATTCAGGGAGTGTTTATTAATGAGAGTTTTGGAAGATTTACTGTCTTAAAATGATATATCTCAGACGCGACCGGGACTAAGCCGACATAGCTAACACACTAGCCGAGATACAGGCCACGTTGCTATGTATGTATTTTTAAATTATGTCTGCGCGATCAGGTAACATCTGTAATTTCTTTTTATTCAGGGAGTGTTTATTAATGAGAGTTTTGGAAGATTTACTGTCTTAAAATGATATATCTCAGACGCGACCGGGACTAAGCCGAGATAGCTAACACACTAGCCGAGATACAGGCCACGTTGCTATGTATGTATTTTTAAATTATGTCTGCGCGATCAAGTAACATCAGTAAGTTTTTTTATTCAGGGAGGGTTTATTAATGAGAGTTTTGGAAGATTTACTGTCTTAAAATGATATATCTCAGACGCGACCGGGACTCTGTTAGCCGAGATAGCTGCTAACAAACATTAGCCGAGAGACCGGAGCAAACACGTAGCTATTAAATTATGTCTGCGCGATCAGGTAACATCTGTAATTTCTTTTTATTCGGGGAGGGTTTATTAATGAGAGTTTTGGATGATTTACTGTCTTAAAATAATATATCTCAGATGCGATCTGACATGCTCCGCCATTATTATTTAAATGCGCGTTGGAGCGTGCCTTCCCGTTGTCAAGTCACTGGTGATGTTTTGCGGAAATGCGCAGATTTTTAGGGGCGTATCCCAGAGAAAAAACTACCATAACTTGGAATAAAATTTTAATATATTTATAATTTATTTTGCAAAAACGAACAGAGCTCAATGATGTTCTGACAAATATGCAAATTTCCAACATCATGTCACAATACCTTTAAATACAGCTGGTACACATGACTTTGTTTGCCAAACTGCTTTTATGTATAAATGTGACAACGTTTCGTAAAGCATTAGATAGCGTTTAAGGTCTGAGTTGTAGCGTTGTTATGATGGAACATACCACTTGGCATTTCTGCTGTTGTTTCAGAGTCCTGGATGCTCTGTTCAACTTCCTGTTGGTGTGGTATTACTGCACACTCACCATCAGGGAAAGTATCCTCATAAACAACGGCTCAAGGTCCGTGACATTGTTGTCCTAGTCATACTTTTGTGACATTGACAGTTTATTTCTTAATTGTGCACAAATTTAATTTGCTCACCTCGCAAACCTTCAGAACTTGATCTGAATTTTTATGAACTAAACTGAGTTGTAATCTTGCACCCTGTTATGCGAGTGTGCCATTCCAGGATTAAAGGTTAGTGGGTTTTCCACCACTACTGTATGTGTCAACCTTCCTGTCTGGAGTCATGCTCACTTGGTGAGGCATGTTTTTACTTTTACACACTTACCAGCTGTTTTAAAGTACACACTCACTGTCTGTTTCTTATTCTGCAGTACGTGCTGACCTGACTTTCATTATTGTTCGCAGGCCTGACAGAGCTCTCTACCAAATGTTCAGAAACCAGGCAGTTTCTATCCTACAATCTCTACCAAAGTAAGATATTCACTCTGTTTTCTGACTCTGCAGTTGAAATGGTTCAATGTGATTTTATCATTGAGTGATTTGACTTTTGTCCCTTTTAGCATGAAACAACATGAGCGTGTGACCCCTCATCTTAAAACATGGCAGTGTGAACATTGTGCTGCTGAACAGAGATTATTTTTGTCCCATTTTGAAAACATTCTGTCTGAGTTACAGGATAATCACTACCTTGAAAATGTAAATAATAATTTTAACATTTTTGACGATATAAAGGTAGGGATGCACAATGTTGGATTTTTGGCCAATATGTTAAAACTTATTCGGCCGATAACCGATATTTTATATACGTTCCTTTGTCAGAACATATCCCTCTTATTTAGGCTTATTTGCTACAAAAATTGTGTAACAGCTGTAAGAGCTGGTGACATATATTCAGTAACAGCCATATGATATGCATAGAACTTTAATTTATATTAAATGAAAAGTGTTAAATGTTATTTATTAGCATTAGTCATCTGCGACGCTGTCTCAATTGTGGAGGCTTGTTCCAGGTTCCTAGCTGCAGTGTGAGATCCTCTGCACTCCTGTGCATGAAGGACAGACTTTTGAAGTTCAAAGTTTTGTGCCGACTAAGACTAATCATGCTAACGTGGCTAGCACTACGTCCAAATGTCTGAGGTAAAACTCACCCAACAAGTCGTGCCATCAGCTATTAACTTCTCAATGACGTTGGAAATGACAGCTTGTAACTCGGGTAACGTTTCGTTGGAAAAATATCTGAAACTGCGGACAATGTAGCGAGGCTCAACGTAGTCCATAAATCTTCAGAATCCGACATCCTCACCAACGAAAAATAAAACTTCCACACGGCCGACATTTTGAATGTTCCTCTCTGCCATGAGATCGGGTAGACGCACGTGACGTCATCCCGTTGTGCTGCCGCTGCAGGTAAAACAGCGCCTTTGACATTGGCAAGTTATATTAATGGAATGTCCGAAATTGAAATTTATCGTTAATATTGGCCAATACCATGCTGACAATATCGTGCATCCCTATACAGTATAAAGGTAAAAGTATTTAGAAATGTATAGTCAATAAAAGCAATATATTGTACTATGAAAGTTAGTTTATACTGGTGTAATCAAGTTTACGTCAATCAATTTTCAGTAAAATTATTAATTGTTTATCAGTGTACTCGTCTTTATGGATGACGAGGTCCTCATCTTAGAAATCCTAATAAAATTTGAAATCTGTAAAGCACAAGTTGTCGTTGATACATTTGAGAAGTCATGTTTTTACAGTGAAATACCCGTTTTTTAAAGGGGACCACACATGCAAAATTCACTTTTTAATGTTTTTTTTACTAAACTTTGGGTATTTACTTCATAAAAAAACAGTCCTTGTGCCAAAAAAAATGCACCCAGTGGTTTATTTACTCTAAGTAGATTTATTTGTCTGTGATTAAAAACGCTCCGTTTCACACTTCCTGCGGTTTGTGACGTCACAAACCGTAGCCAATCACCTCAAACCTGAGTCCAGCCCCTCACCTAGCAACCCCTGGTGATGCTCCACCCACTTGAGTATAAAAGATGTCACGGTTGCCTAGCGGTTTAGGAGCTGACCTGGCGGTCATTTATTCATTTATTTAGCCCATGGGGGGCTAGGGGTTTGCCCTGCTCCAGCCATGCAGCACATCTCGAGTAAAACCAGAATGTTTTATTACCTTGTTTGAATGAACTCTGTCTCGTTGAAACTGTGCACACACACTCTAGCGGTTTGGACTTGTTTCTTATATGATGAAGGACTACTGTTGCACAACTGTCAGTTTGGTTGAGCGGTTACGACACTTGACCGCCACGCAGGAGAGCGGAGATCGCGTCCCGTCAACGGCATCTTTTTTTTTCCCCCTTTTTTTTAAAGCCTTTTGTTTCGGAGAAATCGGGGTGAGACTAGATATATACATCGACATAATAATACTTTATAATTGTTATTTTTACGTTTTAGTTCAATTTTTAGTGTAATATCGCTCCCAACGCGCAGCCGGCAGAAAACTGTGCACACACACACTCTCTCTCGCGGGGCGACAGTCTGTACCATCAAGCACCACTGATCGATATATTTTCAGATTAGCAACTTATTTATTTTAAGAATACCTTTCACTTCATCAAAATCTTATCAAAACTTCAGCGTTCTAAATGTAGGTGGTTGTGATTATTTCTTATACGATGAAAGACTGCTTTTTACATAACTACCCGGTTGGCTCAGAGGTAGTGAACCGGACTTGTAATCTGAAGGACACGGGTTCGCCTCCCGGTCGCGGCATCCCTTTTTTTTTTTAAGCCTTTTGTTTTGCAGACCGCCGGCGAAGACACCATTTGCGTGCGGGAGTTGTTGGGAGCTACTGACTTTTGAGGTCCGGGGGTCCGGTCAAAGGTTGCCTCATGCGGATAAATTAACTGGAGCGAGACATTCTGTGAACTTTGTGTGTGGACTGAAGCACGCTCCCAAAAGCGCCGCATGCAACGAGCGGAGCTAACACCGCCCGCTCGGAGGAGGAAAAGCTATTCGAGGCTAATGCTAAAAAAAGGAGCTGCAAATGGCGGCGCGCGCAGAGGGCTTTTGGTAAGTTATCTTAAGCTACTAGCACTAACAGTAAGTCAAATGAGTAATAAAAAAGAGCTAATTTTAAAATAACAACATATTAGAGATACTGGCTGTTGCAGAGGGCGTAGTTAATGTAAATAGGTCTTTGTAGGGCGTGGCTTTCAGACCTCATTATTCATAAACCGGTCGTTTAGAACGGAAGTGAAATTTGGCAGAATTAGAAAGGGGATATTTTTTTATCTAAGCATTATTTTGTGTATAAAATTGACTGAAAATGGTCTGGATAGCCCACAGATAAACCACAAAAAATTATATATCCTACATTTGGTCCCCATATTTAATCTTTTTTTTGATTTATGACTACAATCGCTGTGCAACTGTGCCATTTGTCCCACAAGTTATTAAAAGTGATGTGTATGATAGCCAGCAGTGAAATGATGCATGCACTTTTGTTTTTTTCTCCTCATTTCTAGACTTTGTTCAGTTCCTTCAATACTACTATCAGAGTGGCTGCTTGTACAGACTCCGAGCTCTGGGAGAAAGACACAACATGGATCTGACAGTCGGTGAGCAGTTCAGTGTTTGCTCTGCATTGTTCACATCAAGAAACGAGCCATGTCAGATAGTTGTTCAAACTATGGCTGAACGATTTTCGAAAATAAGCTAATTGCAATTTTTTTTCTATAAATTGCAAATGCGATTTAAAACGCGATCATTTTTTTAATATCTTCTCAAGTATTTTTCAACAAACAGAAGCAATAAATCAATCTGTTTTATAATAAACAATGTCAGATTTATTTAAAGCAGAGATTACAATAAAGCAAACAAATCTATGCCTTTTCTTTTCACCATTTCTATTTTTTCTTGTTTCATAAACATAATAGTAAACATGTTAAGTGAACTTTCTAACTACTGTCTGAACTTCACATGACAGTTGATAAATAAATATAAAAAATTAGATATTAAAAAATTAAACTTACCGTACTGCTTTCCAGCCAGTAACCTAAAAAATAAAGTGCAACAATAATGGGGTTCATAGTATGAACTCCATTATTGCTCAAGTTATTTCCACATGCCATTATGAATTATGTTTGTATGGCGTAATAACTTCAAACAGTTTGGTCAGTGAGCCCTGTCGGCTGATACTTTGCTTACTTGAAGTTGAAGCACTGGTTGTTGTCATTCTAGCCATGCTACCATCGTAAATGTCTTTGTGGTGTTTTTTTTAAGTGTTGATGAAGATTTGGGTCACGTGACCAGTCAAATTGCAGCCTTCGCGATTAGAAAATCTCATTTTATCATATTGCGATATTATTGCAAATGCAATTAATTGTTCAGCTCTAGTTCAAACATTGAAGCATACAACATAATTTTTATATGGACTTGGTCACTTTGAACTCCAGGTTTTCTTTCTTACCGGTAGGTACCTGTAAAAGATGCTACTTCATGCTCTCATTACTAATACAAAAATAATCCAACTCTGGATGATAATGTGGTGACATTGCATGCTGTATGTTTTTTTAGAAACGCATGTACCGTATTTTTCGGAGTATAGGTCGCACCTTTTTGTCATTTTTTTGATGGCCTGCGACCTATACTCAGGTGCAACCTATATATGGCTTTTTATCACTTTTGGCGAAACAAATTTTTAAATCCAGCTCATTTCACAATTACGTTCATTTATTAAGGAAAAGTTCAGCTCAGACACATATTTGCTATAATTTTTATCAAACAAATAATTGTTTTTAAGTGTTAATCTTCTTAAAAGCCTTGCTGTGCGCTCCTGTGGCAGACATTTGCAGCAGAGCTAAACGTAGGTGCGACCTATACTCCAGTGCGACCTATCTAGGGATTTTTCCAATCTATTGGTGATAATTGGACAATGCGACCTATACTCCGAAAAATACGAATTTTTAAAGCAACAAATTTGTAGAACGTGACATTTTTGGGGGGTATACAACAGAAATTCTGAAGAAGTTGGGACAGATGTAGAGATTTGCAGATCTTATCAACCTGGATGTCTGAGAAGTTACACAAGCTTATAAACCTGTATTTTATGAGTCCGCCACAGCGAACTATCTCGCACGAAGACTTGGCAATTGTTTTTACGCTGGATGCCCTTCCTGACGCAATCACAGGCCACCGAGCTACCACAGCCCTCTGTGTGGAGCAGAGAGCTGCTATCTAGGGCACCCGGGGGAGCAGATGTTTCACCTTTCCTTCACACCTACATTTCGATGTTGACTGTTCAGGGGCTCGAACTGGCGACCTTCCGATCACATGCTCGTCTTCTCTGACCTCTGCACCACCACTCCCTCTTACAGTAAAATATAGTAAAATTATTAATTTGAAACTGAGGAAATCCTACTTTTGTTCTTTTTTTTTAAAGAATTAGGTCATTTAAAAAAAATTGTCAGTAACATCTTTAAAAAATGGAGATGTGCCATGTTTACCAATGTAAAGCAAGAGATGGAGCTGAAGGTTGTCGTCCATGTTCTTGTGGTCTGTAGGATTGTAGCTGTTTAAAAGTCCTGGATCTTTGCCAGATGTTTTGTTTCATGATGCTTTCAAATGGTGAGAGGTCTGCACTGCAGGCAGGCCAGTTCAGCACCAGGACTCTTCCACTACGAAGCCACAGTGTTGTAATGGATTCAGTCTGCTTTAGCATCGTCTTGCTGAAATATTCAAGACCTTCCCTGAAAAAGACATCATCTGGCAATCTGAATGGTAGAATGTGTTGTTGTATGCTGCTTTTCCAGATGTGTAAGCTATTTATGCCAGAGGAACTAATGCACCCCCATACCATCAGAAAGGCAGGCTAAAAAGATAAGGGAATTGTTTTGCCAGCGTTGGAACATACACAAAGAATCACACAATAAAACGATAATAAAATGTGAAAATACCAACAATTAATGTCTAAAACAGGTCAGGTGCAGTCAAATAAACTGTTTATTGTGATGCAGGATTAATTTTATTATCCTATTTGTAGAAAAGGGGAGGAGTTGAAAGGTTTGATGTCCCCAGGGTGGAAGGACTTCCTGTGGCGTTCTGTGGAGCAAAAAGTACTGATAACGGGCCAGAGGGTCCTTCTCCTCTTTAGTTCAGAGGATGTGATGTCTGTTCTTTAAAAAGAAGTTTGAGTCGTCTGACCACAAAACAGCTTTCCACTTGGCCTCAGTCCATTTTAAACGAGTTTTGGCCCAGAAACGGCTGAATGGTGATCACATACGTCTTAATTTTATCAACTAATATCTTCACTATGTTCCACTAGAATTAAAATGTGGGTACCGGATTTTCCGCCGTACCTGTCGCACCTCCATACAAGTCGCATCAGTCTAAATGTGTCTAATAAAGTGGGGGGAAAGTGTCGCTTAGCCAAATAAATTGCGTCACATGTCCATATAAGGCGCATCTATTATCCGTCACCGCTGAAGCGTTGCGTTTGTTACGCGTCACTGACAACCCGGAAATGTGGGATGTGTTGTGCAAAAAATCGGTTGGCTGCCAAATGGCGGTTGTGGGAGCATGCATGGGAGGACTTTAACAAGAATTTAGCGAGATTAATACTTAAAAACGATTATTGTTTGCTCGACATTATATTAAAGATGCGTCTCAGTCTAACTTTTCATTTTAATGGTAAAATTGGCTGCATTTCCAAAGTATTCACTGCCTCGGTGTTCCAAGAGTGTGCAGAGGGAGGGAATCAGGAAAAAGGAACGCTGTGCATTTCTTTCTAAATTTAACAAGATGAACACCTAAAACAATGTGTTTGCTTGACATTATATTGAAGGTGTGTCTCAGTTGAACTTTTATTTAATAAATGCACTTCAGTGGTCAAATCAGCTGCATTTTGCTGGGGCGGCGCAGCAAAATGAATCTGATTTGACGTTTGCTTCATGTGAGCTGGACGAAGGTGGCAGGCTATGGCAAGCCGATTGTGTCATTAATAGCCACTTTTACCTATTACATGGCACAACGGCATGCCATACTACTCGAGCTCTATCTAGCGGCTGAAAATGGTCGTGTCTAATATTTTCAGTCAGAATAAATGAAAATATGGGGGGAATAAATCCATAAATACGTCGCTTTGGCGTATAAGTTGTAGGGCAAGTAAATTATGAAAAAAAGTGACTTATAGACCGAAAAATATGTTAATTTGCAAATCCTGCCTTCCTGCTTTCATTTACAGTTCACAGAGCATCCCAACTTTTTCAGAATCAGGGTTTTAGAATTACCGTAGGTCTTGTTGAGATGTAAAATGTTCATATTTTAGTGTCACTATATCTTTTGTTATGGTGGCTTTTCTTTTAAATCCTGGTGTTTAGAGGGATTCCAGTCCTGGATGTGGAGAGGCCTGACCTTTCTACTCCCTTTCCTGTTCTTTGGTCATGTATGTAGCATTTAAATCTTATTCATGTTCATTTTGTTTTATTTAAAGATTAGACATCTTATGTTAAAGAATATACCGGTAAGTTATAACAGTTTTAAGAATACAAAATGAGAAACGTTGTCTTTTTAGGAAATTGTTTGACTTTGACTTTGTTGCAGTTCTGGCAGCTTTACAACAGCATAACCCTCTTCAAGATGTGCCAGCTTCCAGAGTGTAAAGAGTGGCAGGTGAGTTCCCTTAAAAAAAAAAAGAATCATCTTGTAAGTGACCTGTAAATTTGCCAGCCAAAATGTTTTATGTGTTTTCAAACAGGTCATTTATTTTGGATGAATAGCCTAGAATTGATGTTTAAATGTCTTCTTTCTCTTTCTGATTTATGTTTGTGTAACCGTAAGAACCTCACTGCACATGTGCAGACGTTTCAGTCTCAGGCGCTGCTGCTTGGTGCTCCCTGCAGAAACGACTTCCTAAAAGTCTTGTCGAAGTGAACTGACGCTCTGTATTAAAGTGCATTAAAGTTAAACTGTCTTGAACACCCACAGCTGAATTTACACAAACTTGGTGAGAAACATGCTTTAAATGTGTGAAATTAAAGGAAATGTAGGTGAAATGTTGCTTTTTTGTAGTACACTATTTTGCACGCACACCTACACACATCAGTGTGTCCCCTCCACCTTACGGATGCTTTTGACGCTTGTTCTTTTTCAGCTACATGTCAGAAAAAAAAATTGTGTTGCTAATTTC
>JBBPBX010000057.1:0-26863 GCA_038048925.1 Garcialebias charrua | reverse complement strand
TCTGCAAAAAGCATTCACACTGCATTTTTGCAGGAAATGCAATTTCTCTAGTTGCAGGTAGTATAGCAGCCATCACGGTGGAACAAATATGACATTTGTAGCACTGATGATGTTTTTCAACCTTCCTGTCTTTTATAGACTGTCTCCAGGTACCCCATGTTCCTCTTGGAGAAAGACGTGAGGTGGAGAACGACAGCGTCTTTTCCACACACACACAAAGAGAGAGAGAAGAAACTGAGACATTAAGACTCCAACAGTATGGATGACTTTGTCCTGCTGTAAACACACCGAAGGAATTGAAATCCTCGAGGAATCGAGAACTCCAGATCATGGAAACAAACTTGTTTCATCAGCATCTAAACACAACCTGCTGCAGGCTGGTTGTGTGACATAGACTGGGTCAGATTTCAGTCGAGATGTTGTATTTTTTTATTGTTGTATTTATTGTTTCAGCTACAGTGTTTCTGCTCAAATGAAGAGCTTTCAGAACCGAAAATACTTTGATGTGTTTGGTTTAGTCAGAGTCAGAAAGATTTGTTTGTCATTTGCATCTCATTTGGTACATGTGGTGGAACAAAATGTACGCAAGATCCCTGTTCTCACACATCTGGACACGAAGGACTCTTATGTTAGAATGCTGTTCATCGACTTCAGCTCGGCATTCAACACCATCATCCCCCAACAGCTCATCCATAAACTGGACAGTCTGGGGCTGAACACCTCAATGTGTAACTGGCTGCTAGACTTCCTGACCGGGAGACCACAGACAGTACGGATCGGGAGTAACACATCTAGCACCATCACATTGAACACAGGGGCCCCACAAGGATGTGTGCTGAGCCCCCTTCTATTCACCCTGCTAACACACGACTGCACACCATCATACAGCTCCAACCACTTCATCAAGTTTGCGGACGACACAACAGTGGTGGGTCTCATCAGCAACAACGATGAGACGGACTACAGGAACGAGGTGAGCCGCCTGGCCTTGTGGTGCGGACACAACAATCTCACTCTCAACGTGGAGAAGACAAAGGAGATTGTCGTGGACTTCAGGAAGAGGGATGCACAACATGCCCCTCTGACCATCAACAGCACCGCAGTGGAGAGAGTGGACAGCACCAAGTTCCTGGGAGTGCACGTCTCGAAGGACCTGTCCTGGAGCAGGAACACTGCAGCACTGGCCAAGAAGGCTCACCAGCGCCTCTACTTTCTCCGCAAGCTGAAAAGGGCTGGAGCTTCAACCCCCATCATGTGCACCTTCTACAGGGGTGCCATAGAAAGTGTCCTGACCAGCTGCATCACGGTGTGGTTTGGTGCATGTACTGCATCATGCCGCAAGAGCCTCCAGCGCATCGTGAGAGCAGCTGAGAAGATCGTCGGCACCTCCTTGCCCTCACTGCAGGACTTACACAGCAAACGCCTCACTCGGAAAGCCCACTGCATGGCAGGTGATCCCACACACCCACTACACAGCCGCTTTAGACTGCTGCCATCAGGGAGGAGACTGATGCCTGTTACCCACTGCCCCCTTTGTCGAGCGGCCGAAGCGGCCGGTTTACATTCAAAGTCTATGGAGGAGACGCGTGGAGTCACGGCGAACAAGGAAGCGGCGCGATTCAAGTGATCGAAGCGGCGCGGGGGCAGCCTGCACACGCACGCGCGCGTCGCCGTCGAGCCGCCGACGTCCCAAATGTTGATCTCTGGCGGCTCGACGCATCCGGCAAACAGTCGGGAGAGCCTCGCTATCTGATTACACAACCACAACGGGACTTTTTTCGGACTTTTTAAACTCACCGGATCGAGCCTCCAGGAATTGGAACCAAACTCCGGTAAGAAACGTGGCATTTTTACAGTTGCTGCTGACAGGCTGCTGTCCTCTCCAGTGTAGATCACCCCAAACATAAAAAAAAGTTTTAATCTCATCGAAGACCGTCGGAGGTGCAGTTAAAACAACAACTGAACCCGGAAAACAAGCCAGAGACCCCTCCCTCTGCTACCCCCTAGTGTACGTCATCAGACGGTGTTCAGTGGTTCAGTGGGACCGTGACCAGCGGCCAAAAGGGGACGGCAGGCGCGTTTCGAGTTGTGCAGTGGGTAACCGGCATAAGGAGTCTCCAGGCTCGAACCAGTAGACTGAGAGACAGCTCTGTTCATCAAGCAGTCAGGATGCTAAACACTCTGCCTGCTCTGCCTCCCCTCCCATTTGAACTGCCTTAACACAAAAAACTTTCTCACACATTACCACTCAACACAAAGTTTTTAACACTGGACTCTGTGTCATCAAACGGGTTATTCACTTGTGCTCATTCAGTTTGCACTACTTCTCATATTTGCACTAATGTTTGTATTACATTACTGCCTATAGTCATACTACTGTTTACATTCACTGTTTACATTTATTAATACGGTTTACATTTATTACTACTGCTTTACATTTATTACTACTGTTTACATTTACACTACTTTTATCTACACTACTGCAGATACATATACAGCATTCTCTGACTAGCCTTATCTAAGGATGCCAAATGTGCCTTATGTGCCTCACTGCATATGCCACTTTGCCTCTATACCAACATCAACTACCTCATACATATACTGTGTACATTAACTTATATGCTGCTGTGCCACTCTTTGCAAATGTCAATGCTAGAACCTTCAGTTTATTTTATAGATATACTTTTTATACTTTTTATACTACTATGCAAAAACTCAGGACAGTATTACACTTTTATTATTTCATTTTATGCTTATGTTCATTGGGTGTTTGGTGTTTTAGGGGTGTTTGGTGTTTCAGTGTTGGTGTAAATTTTCATACTTTTATACTATTATGAAAAAACTCAGGACAGTGTTACACTTTTACTATTTTATGCTTATGTTTATTAAATGTTTTAGTGTTTAGTGTTTAGATGGTTACTGTTGCACCGAGGGACTGAGAGAAACGCAATTTCGGTCCTGTGTATGTCCTGTACATATTGCAGTTCTGACAATAAAGTTGACTTTGACTTTGACTGTTACATCCAACAATGAAGAGATGCATGTTTTGAAATGACCTCTAAATCTCCCAACAAGTTCTTGCCGGTCCAGCAGAACCCAATCCTTTTTTCTATCAGTTCACTGCTGTGTTTATGTGTGAAACTACAGTATTTTCTGGTGTATAGGTCACACCTGTGTATAGGTCACACCTGTGTATAGGTCACATTGTCCAATTATCACCAATAGATTGGAAAAATCCCTAGATAGGTCGCACTGGAGTATAGGTCGCACCTACGTTTAGCTCTGCTGCAAATGTCTGCAGAGCTAAATGGCGGGGAGTCGAACCGGAACATGCTGCTGTTCAACCTCTCCTGAAAAAAACAAACCTCGACCCGTCAGTATTATCCAATTTCAGGCCTGTCTCCAGACTCCCATTTGTTTCTAAACTTCTAGAGAAAATAGTTGAGTCCCAACTAAAGTGCTTCCTGGAGGATCACGCTATCCCCGAGCTATTCCAGTCTGGCTTCAAATCCCTCCACAGCACTGAGACTGCCCTACTGAAGGTTTTTAACGACATCTTTCTATCCACAGATACTGGTGACTCTGTGCTGCTTGTCCTATTGGACCTCACATCCGCTTTCGACACCATCGACCATGTGTGCTGAGCCCCCTTCTATTCCTGCACACGATCACCTCATCATTGCTAGGTTGGAGCAGTGGGTGGGCATCTCAGGATCAGCCCTAAACTGGTTCAGATCCTACCTCTCTGACAGGTCTTTTTGTGTGTCCATCAATGATTTTACTTCTGCAGTGGCGGCTCTTAAATGGGGGGTTCCGCAGGGGTCCATCCTGGGTCCTCTCTTGTTCTCCTTATACCTGCTGCCACTCGGTGCTATTTTCCGGAAACACAATATACCTTTCCACTTCTACGCTGATGACTGTCAAATCTACTTCCCCCTAAGACAAAATGGTACAGGCTCTATTCAACCTCTGCTCGACTGCCTGGCTGACATCAGGGACTGGATGGCTTTAAATTTCTTAAGCTTCAATGATAAGAAGTCTGAAGCCATATTGTTCCTTCCCAATGACACAACCTCAAACCACTGCATTGACCTGTCTGCTCTACCCCTGTCCGAAAAACAAAAAGTCAAAAATCTGGGAGTGATAATGGATCCTTCCATGAAACTCAACAGTCATGTAAACATGATCGTCAAATCCTGTTTTTTCCAGCTGAGGCGTCTGTCTAAGCTGAAGCCCATATTATCCAAAAACAACCTGGAGACAGTGATTCACGCATTCATTACATCTAGGCTTGATTACTGCAATTCACTTCTGTTTGGCGTCAGTCAAGCCACCATTGCACGATTACAACTGGTTCAGAACGCAGCTGCCCGATTTTTAACCAGCACACGCAAAAGAGAGCACATTACACCAGTCTTGGCCTCCCTTCACTGGCTACCGGTTCATCTTCGAATCCAATTCAAAATTCTCATGTATGTCTACAAATCGCTGAACAGTCTCGCCCCCGCCTATCTCTCGGATCTGATACACCCATATGTCCCTCCACGTGCTTTGAGGTCAGAGGATCAGGTACTCTTAATAGTTCCAGAAACTCGCCTTAAGCGCAGGGGTGACAGGGCGTTCTCTGTAGCAGGCCCAAGACTCTGGAACGAGTTACCGCTGCTCATCAAACAGGCCCCCTCCCTCTCGGTTTTCAAATCCCGGTTAAAAACTCACTACTACTCCATTGCTTTCAATGCCAGCTGATTTGTATTGGATCGTTTGATTTATGATCTGCAATGTTTTTATGTTTTTCGTGTTGTACTTCATTGTCTGTGTTGCCTGTTGCGTGTTTGTTTGTCCAGCACTTTGGTGTGGACTTGTTCCTGTTTAAAGTGCTTTATAAATTAAATGGTATGGTATGGTATGGTAATGTCTGCCACAGGAGCGCACAGCAAGGCTTTTAAGAAGATTAACACTTAAAAACAATTGTTTGTTTGATAAAAATTATAGCAATGTCTGAGCTGAACTTTTCCTTAATAAATGAACGTAATTGTGAAATGAGCTGGATTTAAAAATTTGTTTCACCGAAAGTGATAACAAGCCATATATAGGTCGCACCTGAGTATAGGTCGCAGGCCTTGAAAAAACCATATAAAGGTGCGACTTATACACCGGAAAATAGGTAAATAAACCAAAAAGTTTTTCCCTGACCGGGAGTCGAACCCGGGCCTCGGCGTTGCCGAATCCTAACCACTAGACTACCAGGGAGATATTTTGTGTGTGTGTGTGAGCACCCAGGGAACAATTAGGGATTTGGTGTCTTGAGCAAAGACTACAACCAGTGGGCATGGCGGGGAGTCGAACCGGAACTTTCTGGTCCCAGGTCGGCTACTCTACCTCGGTGTCATGTTTTTTTATTTTTACAGGGAATCCTCTGGTTACGGCGGTCCCGAGTTACGACATTTTGTGGTTCCTGAGTTACGACGTTTTGTGGTTACTACTCATCTCCCATTAAAAAAAATGTTTTTTAAATATTTTGAAAACTGAGTTACGCAGTTTCCGGTTTTACGTCATAAACGTAGCGGCGGAGGAATACAGAGGCGGAGGAATACGTTACGTATGGACCGAGGTTGACTGCAGAACCAGCACGAAGCAGTGGAAAAGTACAGGCGGAGACCTACTGTAAACGCTCTGGACCGAGGTTGACGGCGGTTTTACGTCGTAAACTAATAGAGAATACGGAGGATGGACAGAGTTGGACGGTGTCACCAGCATCCAAGTAGGCTATTAACTGTTTTTGCACCTCACTATGGCTCCCAAACGTATGTGTTTTTTGAAAATTATGTAGGGTACTGTGTTAGGATAGGCTAAGTGATTGGTAATACAGTACTGTACATGTATATGGTGCAGTATCTACGTATATTTCGACTTACATCAAAAATCGGTTTACGACGCTGCGTAGGAACGGATCTACATCGTAAGTCAAGGACTACCTGTATCTTTTTTTGTGTGTATGTGGGGTGAAACTGGAGCACCCGGAGTAAACCCTGCACACTGACGGAGTCAGTGAGACTGCTGATGGTTGAACTGCACCTCCTCCATGTGAAAATCGGTTTACGACGCTGCGTTGGAACGGATCTACGTCGTAAGTCGAGGACTACCTGTATCTTTTTTTGTGTGTGGGGTGAAACCGGAGCACCCGGAGTAAACCCTGCGCACTGAGTCAGTGAGACTGATGGTTGAACAGCACCTCCTTCATGTGAAAATCGGTTTACGACGCTGCGTAGGAACGGATCTACGTCGTAAGTCGAGGACTACCTGTATTTTTTTTGTGTGTGGGGTGAAACCGGAGCACCCGGAGTAAACCCTGCGCACTGACAGAGTCAGTGAGGCTGCTGATGGTTGAACTGCACCTCCTCCATGTGAAAATCGGTGAACGACGCTGCGTAGGAACGGATCTACGTCGTAAGTCGAGGACTACCTGTATTGCTCTTTACAGGTCCACTTTTTCTTCAAACGAACCGCCCCTCATAAAACCCGCGCCATGCACTTAGTGTGAGGGCGAACATCAGTTTAAAGCCGGTGTGGAAAGTCATCATGCTGAAAATCAACGTCGACACGCTGCAGCTGCAATTGATTTTACTTTCCCAATAAAACGGCCAATGAATTTTCTTTTCTCAAAACTTTTGTTGATCGCTTCACGTAAAACCTCAGTGAACTTGTGGACAGTCTCATCTTTTGCTTGGACTATGTTTTTCAGCTCATGATGGGTGGTGCAGACCTTTCGGAATTCCCGAGCTGCCTTTTCCGCAGTCTTTTGGGCTATTTCTATGTTGTCCTGGACATGTTTAGGCACCACAAGGTCATCCATAATGCTGGCCACCAAATTGCTCATGTATTCTGTGTTTTTATCTCTGGGAACGAACTTCTTCGAGAGCATGCCAAATTCAATACAAACGTACAGAATCACGGCCGTCGTGAACAGCTCGCGCTGGTCGGTTTCGGCTGCAATTAGCTGAACGGATTCTTCGTCAGAAAAGTGAACGTGTTTCATTTTTCCTATATAATGAGAGAGAAATATGAAGAATTTTAGAACGCTCTGATGTGTGTTCGTCTTGAAACGCTTCCAGAAATGATATTTCACTTAAACCGATCTCCTTATATAGACTAGACTGACGCGACGCTGCCTTTGAAGTCATGTATGATGGGCACAGAGCGGCGTGACGTATTTCCGGTTTAAAATAGTACCGTATACAAGCTTCCGGTTGTAACACACACTCAAGCTTTACGAAAATCAGAAAGGCGAGTGGTACGATTTAAACTGAGTGTTTGTTTTTGTTTTGTATTTTTTGTATATTGTGGTTGTGTCTACACAATGACATGTAAAAAAAACAATGTTTTCGTTCCAAAGAAGAGAAGATAGCTTATCAAGCTATCACTGTTTTGTTCCCAAGTGTACAGGGTCAGCTCGATGTAACTCTACTTTGAGTTTCTTTTCATTTCCTAAAGAAGATGAGTTGAGGAAGAAGTGGATTATCAACATTCGCCGGGATAATTTTGCAATTACGAACCACAAAGGTCTGTAGTCGTCATTTTGTGCCAGCTGATATGGGCAATGAGCATTTTAAAATATAATAAAACAGTGCCACCTGTTGGATCAGTAATTACAAGTGTTTGTTTTTTTTCTAAAAAATGCCTTTAGGATTCTTTGAGATTTTAACCAAAGATGTTGCTCTATTAACAGATTTGCAAGTTATGCCCACCTGATGTCCTTTTGGAGCCAGATAGAACCAGCCACAAATGACATCATTCCTGTGACCAGAGCTCAGATTATTCAATCTGTTGTTTCAACAGTAAGCTTTTACTCTCTCTCTTATTTGAATATGTATTGATGTTTTAGTTACAAACATCGCACAACGCTGTGATTTTAATCTTTGGTTATATTAAAGCATAAACATTATTTTTATTTGCAGTCTCTCCAGCCCATTGATGATTTTTTTCTCTTTATGACATACTTATCACTGGGGCCAGTGCAGAAAGACCTAGCTCACAAATTGAAGATCCATCAGTCCACTGTGAGCCGTATCATCACCACCTGGGCTAACTTCCTTTACATGGTGCTTGGAGCAATTGGCATCTGGCTGGATGAGACGACAGTTAAGCAGAATCTACCTGAAGTCATACCTGCCTTCCTGAAGAAGAAGCAGCTGTCAGGAGCAGATGTTAAGAAGACACATGAGAATGAGCGGATTTGATACCTGGACTATTGAGAATTAACTTTCTTGTTAAGAAGACACAGTCTATTGCAAGGCTCAGAGTTCACGTGGAGCGTGTGATCAGAAGGGTTAAGGAGCACAAACTCTTCAACACCGAGATCCCCTTGTCCCTAACTGGCTGCACTAACCAGCTTTTTGCTGTGGCCTGTGTCCTGGTCAACTACCAGAATGGGCCCCTCGTTAAAACCTGGGCCAGAAAATGACTGTTTGACAGTTTGTATATAGAATTGTTTAAAAAAAATATATATATATATAGTTGCCTCAATTGATTTTGAAGTAATTTGCTCATTTTAATGTAATTTACTTTTTTTTTGTATTTTTTGTTGTACTGTATAACAATCTTCTAACGTTATATTAATTTTACAACATTCGTCTAATCTAATACTATGTATTTCTAGTTGTTTATAACTTTACAAGAATCATTTGTTTTTAAGTATGTTGATAATTTAATGGCTTTTTCATTATCAATTGTGAGTTGTCCAAATAAGATCCACCAATTTCATATTTTGTGAAAACTTTACTGTTAAATAGTTGTCCCAAACCTGTTGCACATTTGTGTATATGTATATAAAAAATCTTCACAAAAACAAATCTAAATTTTTTTTTAAATCTTGAAACAATCACAACAATTGCTTTGTAATGGAAACAAAAATATTTGCATTACAACATGAGCAATTAACATATTAAGGATACTACAATTACAGCAACTTAATTTTACTGTAAATACTGTTGAACAAGTAATATTAACTTGACAACTTTGTGTTTTTAATTTTAACCAACAGATAGGTATTTTGAGAGGTAAGTACAAAAGAAAAACAAATCGCATTTCTGTTTCAGAGTGGTCAGCATTACCTCATCCCTATGAACGCGCTGCACAAACATGTCATCATTAGCACATACAACAAAATCACACCATGACATTCCAGTGATGAGCAGCTGCCCCTGTATCTGCCAGTAATATGAATGACTTTTCTTAAGTTTGTGCTGGCCTTGTTCCACCATTAAGTATCCACAGTCGATGTAGCTCTGGGTGTTTGGACACTTAATTTCCACCAAGCCAAATGCTGGTCTCTCCAGTGCACTTTGACCTCTTGTTGAAGCTTCTATTAGACGAGACTGGGACAGTGTCACACTCAGTGAGTGCAGATGAAGTTGTTCCTGGCTCATTGGTACAAAACTACAGTCAGTTGGTGTGATGTGGTAGTCGTCCAGTGGTAACTTTGGATAAGGTGGTGTATCTTCATGTATCCTCTTGCCATGAGGAAACAATGGTGATAAGACAGAAAACTGCCAGCCTGCACTTTTCCAAACTGAGAGTCCACAAGAGGTCTATCCGTGGAGATGTTCATGTGGCAGATCAAGGGTAGGATTTCTGGCTCAAATGCAGCATAGTGAGGAGAAGGGTTCAGCGTGGACGGGGCTGGCAGCTCACCACTGTATCCCTTGTAGAGAGTGGATCTAAAAAATAAATTAGAGTGGATATTTAAATAATGTAAGGTGTAGTGATAATATTCTGTTTGACCTAATTATCTTTTACAAATGTAAGAAAGGAGTATGAAGTAATTAAAAAAACATTTTGAATGTGTTCTTACACAAGGGATTTAGTTTGATTTCGTGTACTGTAGAACATTAAGTACCATGTAATAAAAGATAGTTCTTGCAAGTACCGCCAGACTTGAAACTTGTTAAAAATTAATAAACTACAGTAGAACTAAAATATGACTTTTTCTTAAACAAGGACATACCACAAATGTGTAGTACAGTATACCTTATTCCACTAGTTGAAGTAGCTCCTGATTTGGCCTTGAGAACTGCCATGCCATCCACTGGTCCAGGCTTTACTCCCTACAAAATACATCAAACATTACTTATAAGTACTTTAGAGAAAAGAACACTGCAAAAAACAAAAAAATAATAATAAATAATACAAACCATGGTTCGAGGTTTGTGCCACTTTTGTTCAGTTTCAGTGCATGACAGGACAGGTGGCACGGCTGACATCCCACTCTGTGAATAATGTGCAGTTTGGTACAGGAGGGCAACTAAATGGTTGCACATTGCTTTCCCAGCAACACAAGAACAGGAACTCCTTGTCAGCACAACAGGTGCTGCATCACGCAGTGTAAGCTGAAAAACAGAATGAACTTTAGACACGTAAATTCAAAATAATGCTTAATGCAAAATAGTTTAAGCCTTGTGCTCAAAAGCAGTGTAAAAGTGAGCTTAATAGGTCCTCTGTAAGTTGTAAATATACATTTAAAATGTTGTTTACATCATTATTGGTCTTAAATCTTCCAGCGATCTGTGTTAAATAACCTACTCAGCTTGCTTGCCACTGCTTACCACCTTTTCAGTCGTCTGCTTAACTTAACTATACAATTATACAGATACAAGCTGTGCAATTGTATTCCAGAGTGAAATGTATTAATATTAAATTGCAGAACATGTTCTACTGAATTTGGAACAACAGAACAAGTCCAACAGGACGGAACGATAGATCTACTCTCAGTTGGTGAGGAACCTCAGATTTCTTCATTGAGTGATAACACCGAGCTCTTACTGTCTCTTCCCCTGTAAAGCAGCTTTTACCTGACACTGGATATTACAAACAGATGTGTGAAACATTAGTCTGCAAAAGTAATGTCTTCAAAACACAGCTTTCTAGTCTTTGGTCAAGGAGTTGTGATGCTAGTTATGAGTTAGCATTAGCGACCTACCTTCAAAGTTTGTTATGTAAGAACAAACAAAATTTGAAGCCTTTATCCATGAAGCTCTGTGGAGCTGAGCTTGAGAAACGAACAATGTGTCTTACATCATTCACGGAAATTTTGGGAAGTTCCAACAAACAACGAGTAAACGCAAGAGACTCAGCCATTGCCTTTCAAACTTAGCGCTCCGCTAGCTTCCGCTCTGGACCGGAAGTTCTAATGGTCTATTAATCAAACACGGAAGTGGAGCTGCATAGAGCCCATAGACGCGACGCTGCCCTTTGAAGTCATGTATGATTGACGCGACGCTGCCCTTTGAAGTCATGCATGACGTTTCAAAGGACAGCTTCGCGTCAGCCTATATGCCACGGAGGGGGGGGGGGCGTGACGTACTTCCGGTAAAATCCAACAATCTCTTCCGGTTCCCATCCACCTCCGTTAACAATTGCTGGCGGTATGGCAAGCCCTTTTAACATTAAATCGGATTCACGGCACTTCAATTCCAGATATCTGAAATAGAATTATGACTAGTCATAATAGCTATTCAAGATATCTTGAATTACATTTTGACTAGTCAAAATTCGTATTCGTCATCAGGCTGCTACCCCCGCGACCCGGCCCCGGATAAGCGGAAGAAAATGGATGGATGCTGACATTATAGTAAAGATGTGTCTGAGCTGAACATTTCTTATGCCTCATCCTCACCTAAAGCATATTGCGCTTCCAAAAATCTCCAAATGCACTGTACTGGCTGCTTGTCAACAGATGACTGTCCTCATCTAACGCGTCTGCAGTGGGAGGAGGAGCGTGTTGGTCCTCTTCCGCTCCGGTGTTTGTTTATTTCCGGTCTCAGAAAAATGGCAGACGCAATACGAAGAATTGCCTTGTTGTACTTAATCTACAAAGCAGCAACACGCAGACGCCGTGCACAACGACGATTCTGGATTCACCCCACATGAGAGGCGTCATGAATTCAGTGAATTTCACCATCTGATGATCCAAGAGCTGCGCGCAGACGAGGAGCGCTTTCAGCTGTACTTCCGTGTCACCCGCGCCCAGTTTGACGACCTGCTGTAAGTTTCTCCTTCATGTTTACCGCGGGATTTTTTTCATCTGTTAAACGTTTCGCACGGTGCCCACCTAATTCCGTCCCGTCGTCGTGGCGTGATCACATGGCAGAGTCTCTCCTGATTGGTCCTGATTGTTTGCTGCTGAGCAGCGAGCTGAATCTAGCTGTGGAAGCATGGAATGGCGTGCTTCCACATCTGCGCATCCGAGCAGCACAGTCGCTGCTCGGATGCGATGCTGGAGTAGAAAACAGCTGCTGCTCACTTTCGCGCTGCTTGCATGCTGTGGATGCGCCGCGACACGACCCGCTGCTCCAAGATTCGCGTCCCCATAGACTTCAATGTAAAATGGCTGTTTCGGCTGCGCGAGATGCGTGCGGTGGGGAAGTAGCATTAAAGTCTAAAAAAGCTAAGTCTGGTCCTCTGGACATTCAAAAAAACAAAACAAAACAAAGCAAAAAAAACTGTAGAAACGTTTCGTCTTTCGTCCGAAAGACTTCCTCAGTCTGAGGTGCTGGGTTCAGCTCAGTCTTATAAATAGCACCCTCTCACAGTGTTACACAACCAGTTGGCTGATGACAGCCGAAACCAGCTGCTCACATGATCAAGGAGGACCATCAGCCTAACAAAGGATCGTTAGCACCCTGATGGTTGTTTGCTATTCACAGAGGGCTGAGTGATACCAGCAATCACAGCATTGTAGGAGGGGGACAGTTGTATCAGGGTATTTCTTAAAGTGTTGCTAACCCCCCTGTGGATCTATAGCTCCGCCCCAAGACCAGATTCAAAAACTGCAACAAAGTAGTTCAAGACATATGTATCCAAAGTATAAAGCAAAAATAACCTCTTTCAACAGGTGCACCTGTGGTCACTGCAGCTTCCTTTACCCTATAGAAAACGTGTGTCGTAGGTAGACGCCAAAGGTATAAATATGAAATATTTAGTACTTCCTAAATCCCTAATAAATATAATATATTAATAAACACAACAATAAACCTGGTCTTGAATACACAGTGCACTTTATTATCTTAAAAGCATTTATCAACCTGGACCTGGTCTGTGAATTATGGTTATACATTCTACTAGTATAAGCTCACACAAACTTACCTCAAATTATCAAATATTAGTTAAAAAAACTAAATTTTATTCAAGTTACAAACCACCTTGAGTTCAAATTAATATTTACATAGTAAATGTTTTAAAATTTAATGGTGATAGTCAACGTGATCAATTATGAATCTCCTTGTTCTGTCACCACTAGACCTCATAATTACATTTCCAAATCATACATGTTCACCTCTCTGCAAATATTTAAAACTCATGTGTAAATTTAATTTTAGTTAAAATTGTTTCATGTGTGCTAAAATTCAATTTTGTAAAACAAAAGACAAAGGAAGTGCAATATTCATTTAAAGTAATCCAAATGGCATATTCTAAAAAAAAGTTATAGGAAGCATAAACTTTTTAAATGTTAAATTTTATAAGTTTACTGCTGACAGACAATCATATCCAGGTAACTTATTTCTTTTTTTTTCTTCTTTTTTTTTGGCTATAAACGGTAGTTTCATGGTTATTTTCAGTGACTGACAGTATTAACTTTGTTAACTTGTGCATAATAAATAATATCTAAATTTATCTTGTACATTTACTAATAATTTAATAAAACAATATAGTATAATCTAAAAAAGCCAATTCTGGTCCTCTGGACATTCAAAAAACAAAACAAAACAAAAAAAATTGTAGAAACGTTTTGTCTTTCGTCCGAAAGACTTCCTCAGTCTGAGAAGCTGTATTCAGCTCAGTCTTATAAATATCACCTTCTCACAGTGGATCAACCAGTTGGCTGATGACAGCCAAAACCAGCTGCTCACATGATCAAGGAGGACCATCAGCCTGACGATGGATCGTTAGCACCCTGATGGTTGTTTGCTATTCACAGAGGGCTGAGTGATACTAGCAATAACAGCATTGTAAGAGGGGGACAGTTGAACCCGGAGGCCTCCACCTCTGTTTAATGATGGATGGTTTCTTTTCACAAAGATGGCCTCCTTTACTCCTCTCTCAAACCATCGTTCCTCTCTATCAAGGATGTGAACATCTTCATCCCTTAAATGTCCATCTTCATCCCAAAAAAATGTTTTTTGAATGTCCAGAGGACCAGAATTAGCTTTTTTAGATTTTTCTACCTGGATTATTGAGCATGCATCAGGAAATATAGTATAATATTTAAAACTTATTTAAATTCTAGAATACATATAACATTTTCCAATATTCTATTGTATGAAATACATTAGTACATAAAGTGGTTGTAAAAATGTTAAAAACAGGGTCTTTCATTTCCTTTATTAATAAAATAGCACTCAAGTGTTTTCAATGAGCATCAGTATATTTAACCTTAAGCCTCATTATTAAGATAATGCTTTAATATCTTATAAAATACTGGTGACCCTGGTGTTTGTTTTCTGGCTGGCAGGTGGAGCATCCTGCAGGTGGTCTCGAGTGTTTGGGATGCCTTGTTCTGCTGTCCACTGCGTCCATCATACTGAAGAGGTGGTGTCATCCACCTGCCTAAAAAACCCAGAGGACCTGGACGTGGTGTCCCGTGGGTTTCCAGGGCTGACACAACACAGAACCTTTTGTTGTTTTGAATTAACTTAAGGTACTATTAATAAAATGAATTATAAACAGCTAGTTGTTGTAATCAATTTATTTATTTTTTGTTGTTTTTCGCCTCATCCATGAGGACAAACCAGGGCCACGTCACAACAGTGGGCTTCCCACTCACTCCTTCTCATAACCCTGGATATTTGCAGTCCTGAACAGAGGAAATATCACATAATAGAACATAGATGACAGATCAAAAGTTTAATCTGAGTAAATGTAAAATTTTAAAGGAAAAAAATGTTGATTCAAAAGTTCACAGTGTCAACAAATCCCCAAAATTTGTTGGCCTTGGTTAACTTCAGTTTGGTCAGTTGGTCCCTCAACACAACTGATAACATTTCTTCAAAAAGAAGACAGGTTGTAGGTGAGCCGATTTGCCCTGTTGGCATGCACACAGCTGGATATCTCATCGACTTGGAAGACTTGATGACGTGTCTATCTATGCTGTCATCTGTGGATCTAAAGGACGCATATTTAATTGGATTTATAACTGGTTCCTGCTTTTTGGATTTGGCTGGTTCCTGGTCTATCAACACAAAAGGAAGACGTCTGCAGCAAATCTGGACCTGGTCAGGCTGCCTGCCTTACATAATGGCTTGGTTCATGTCTCGAAAACCCAGACTTTTGGCTGAATGGATTAGATCTCGGGGATTTTCTAAGGCACGTTCCATTGGTATGGTCATTTTAATTTGGACATTTCTGAAGCGAGTGGACCGACACAGACTGAAGGTAGATGTCATTAAAGTTCTGCCTGTTCCCAAAACAATTGTGTTTATCTGACATTCGGCTCCCCGACTGGCCTTGATAGACCGTCTTATCTCAACACGCCTGAGAAGTTTTGTAAACCTGACACTCTCACCCCCTTCCCAAACCTGCTACTGAGGAATTCCACAGAGTTTTCAGAGGAGCACGGCTGAATAAACATTCTGTCATCATTTCAGGTCTATTCGCCTCTGGCCGTCCTCGCATGAAAAAACTATCAAACTCACAGAAATATTTAACCCTAATTTTTAAGATTTATGTAATTTTATTACAAAATTGCATGTACTTTTTTTTTTTAGAAAATTTTAACGCAAACCTATGAAATAAATCTTACATGATGCATATTCATTCATGTAATAAAGCCTATTTATTTTAAATGCATAATCTTCAGGTTTATGTATTCAGAATTAATAAAATATAATTACACTAAATGAATAATATTGAGTGTATTTATTTCAAATACATAAAGTATATTATTTTAATTTGTATAGTAATCAGGTTACCTATTCAAAATAAATAGCATATATTTATTTGAATTACATGTCATTTATGCATATGTAATAAACTAAATTAATCAAAATGCATTATGCAATTCCTTTCCATTCAGTACCAACAATCTTAATGATGCAATCAGTTCTTGTTCATTCAACATCTTTATTAAACATTAAATCATCATATTAAATACACAAAATTACAATACCAAAATTAAAGTTTCACTTGTGCATATTCACAAGACCATTGGTCCCATTTTGGCTATACTTTTCCTAAAATATTACAAGTAAAAAAATAAAGACTTCACCTTAGTGGATTTTGTAGAAACTTAAGCACTTTTTAGAACAAATCTTTGTAACACTTAACTCCACTGAATCTGGAAACAATTCAAGAAATTTATTTATTTATTTAACTTAACCATTACTCTGTCGTTCAAAAAAGTCTGAAAGTGCAAATAAACAGTTGTCGGAAGAGGTTGAAGTAGTGTTTTAAAGCTAAACCCAAGGACGTGCTCCTCTCTGTGCTTGCTTTAATTTGGACCCCGGCTGAGCACTAGGTTGAATGATCTTTGTTCTCTTTTAGCAACATAAATGCAAGCAGATGGGTCAGACTCATCTTGCTGGGTAAAACTTCAACAATAAGCAAAGTAAATATTACATTCAATACAAAAGCCAAACATGGAGTCAGTATTAATTTATCAACACAGGAGTGATCGTGCCTGACATGCAGCAGATTCTGGACTGTCTGCAAACAATGTAGAGATGACTGATCAAGGCCAGCATGTGGAGCTCTAGAGATGATGAAAGCAAGAACAAGCTATTTTAGTACTAAACTCATTTGAGCCTTTTGTTTTTGCAGGATCCCTCCATGGATGACTCTTCCAGCAATAGTATTGGATCTCCTGAATTTGACAACCCACCAACCTACAACTTTTCATCCAAGTACTGTACACAGATTCTCTCTCCCGTGCAGCGAGGTCTCCAGCGTGTGCCGTCCCTGGGTACACTTGAAACCTGACTTGGAGGCCCTGCACTTCCACTAGAAGTTTTTATTGTGGGACTGTGACATTGCTATTATCACTTAGCCTTATTCAAAAAGCCTTAAATTCTTAAACTCAAAGTTATTGTTGAACTTATTGAACTTATTTATTTAACTGTCAATAATGGTGTACCACAAGGCTCAGTTTTAGGACCCTCTCTCTTTGTCAGGAATGAGGTGTGTTGTTTAGATGAGCCCAGTATACAGGCAGGCAGGACTCGGAGGCAACGAGGAGTGAAATAAATAAAATACTTTAATGATACAAAATAAAGATGCTGACATGGCAGCTACTTACAAAACCTAGGAACGAGAGAAAACTATGGAACCAGGAGACGAGACAAGACACCAGAAGAACACAGACGATGCCCCGACGACGAACTACTCAAGGACGCAGACTTATATATACACACACAGCGCATGTCGAAACGAAAACTTGATAAAGAAGCTGAAATTAAAACTGGATTTATTTTTCAAAAATAGATCTTGTCTAACTCTGAATGCCAGGAAACACTTTGTACCTGTTACTTTCATACCAGCCATTGACTATGGCATCTCTCCTGGATGCTGCAATTACATTTTTACGTTGTCATTGGTGAAAATTGATGCAATGTTAATAAACCTTCTTGATTCTTGATTATTTACATGAATGCCCCTGCCAGCACCTTGCAGATGTTGGAAGCTGTGTATCATGACGTTACATCTTCATTTATAAATCTCTCCTTGGTCTATATCTCCTCCCACATGTCACGTGATGTTGTCAGTGCAGTTACAGCGTGCGCTCTCCGGCTATCATTAACTGCAGTGTCCCCTCAATGTGAACTGAACCCGGCAAAAAGGCCTTTTCCTAGTCTGCTCCTGTAACAGAAGACTTTGCAAAAAGGTCACAATTTCTTTAAGAGATTTTAAACATTTGATAAGGTCAATAGAAAAGTCAAAGCAAATATGTTCTTGTTTTTAGTATTTTACCTTGTTTATAAAGCACTTTGATTTTATTGTTTATAACACTACTTTTACCATACCATACCATTTTATTTATAAAGCACTTAAAACAGCGACAAGGCCAACCAAAGTGCTGTACAAACAAACAACAGGCAACACATAGGCAACATACAAAATGAAGTAAAAAACAGAAAATAGATATAAAATATCGCAGATAATAAATATACCCGTATTTTCCGGTGTATATGTCACACCTTTTTATGGTTTTTTCAAGGCCTGCGACCTATACACCGGTGCGACCTATATATGGCTTGTTATTACTTTTGGCGAAACAAATTTTTTAATCCAGCTCATTTCACAATTACGTTCATTTATTAAGGAAAAGTTCAGCTCAGACATATATTTGCTATAATTTTTATCAAACAAATAATTGTTTTTAAGTGTTAATCTTCTTAAAAGCCTTGCTGTGCGCTCCTGTGGCAGACATTTGCAGCAGAGCTAAACGTAGGTGCGACCTATACACCGGTGCAACCTATCTAGGGATTTTTCCAACCTATTGGTGATAATTGGACAATGCGACCTATACACAGGTGCGACCTATACACCAGAAAATACTGTAACGACCAAACACAGATCATCTGGTGTTGAAAGCAACAGAATAGTAATGGGTCTTTAAATGGGATTTGAAAACCGAGAAGGAGGGGGCCTGTCTGACGAGCAGAGGTAACTCGTTCCAGAGTCTTGGGCCTGCTACAGAGAAGGCCCTGTCACCTCACTTAAGACGAGTTCCTGGAACTGTGAGAAGTAACTGGTCCGTTGACCTCAGAGAACGTGGTGGGACATACAGGTGTAGCAAATCAGAGCGATAGGCGGGGGCGAGACTGTTCAGCGATTTGTAGACATACAGGAGAATTTTTAACTGGATTCGAAGATGAAGTAGCCAGTGCAGGGAGGCCAAGACGGGTGTACTGTGCTCTCTTTTGCCTGTACTGGTTAAAAATCAGGCTGCTGCGTTCTGGACCAGATGTAATCGTGCAATGGTGGTCTGACTGATACCAAACAGGAGTGAATTGCAGTAATCAAGCCTAGACAGTCGCCTCAGCTGGAAAAAACAGGATTTAACAATCATGTTTACATGACTGTTGAGTTTCATGGAAGGATCCATTATCTCTCCCAGATTTGTGACTTTTTTGTTTTTCTGACAGGGCTGGAGCAGAAAGGTCGATGCAGTGGTTTGTGGTTGTGTCGTTGGGAGGGAACAACATGGCTTCAAACTTCTTTTCATTGAAACTTAAGAAATTTAAAGCCATCCAGCCTGATGTCAGCCAGGCAGTCGAGCAGAGGTTGAATAGAGCATGTACCATTGTGTCTTAGGGGGAAGTAAATTTGACAGTCATCAGCGTAGAAGTATAAAGGTATGATGTGTTTCCGGAAAATAGCACCAAGTGGCAGCAGGTATAAAGAGAAGAGGACCCAGGATGGACCCCTGCGGAGCCCCCCATTTAAGTGCTGCCACTGCAGAACTAAAATCTTTGATGGAAACACAAAAGGATCTGTCAGAGAGGTAGGATCTGAACCAATTAAGGGCTGACGCTGTGATACCCACCCACTGCTCCAACCTAGCAATGAGGATCTCATGGTCAATGGTGTCATTTTATTGTTTTACTGTTTATTGTTGTCTGTACCTTATCTGCTGTCTCTTGAAAATGAGTCTTTGTGACTGTGACTAACCTGTATAAATAAAGGTTAAATGAGTTGTTTAAACACCTATTAATATATTTTTACTGGAACGCTACATCCCAATTATATGAAATTTTGATTCATCCCAAACAAAGTGTTCAGCTGTCTGTCTTTATTGTTTTGTTTGTTCATAGAGTCTTATAACACATCGTGTACTAACTATACTTCCAATGAAATGCGCTGTAGAAATCTAATTCTCAGATTAGCTTGAGTTTGTCAACCAGGAACACCGAAGTTATTTATGAGAATTAAAAGGATTTAGGCTGCATATATGGTGCGGTCAACAGACGCTCCTGTCTGTACAATAAAGAAAATGGGAGATTAAAAAGTGTCTCTCTTACATATTTACTGTGTTTGACTTTTAGTGCGGTCTGCAATGACATTCAGAAATGAAATTGTGTAAATGAGTTAGTGTTAGACAAAGATATGTAATATTGGAATTTTAAGACACTTTCTTAAAATGTGAAGCTCAACTGTGTTAGTGGTCTTCTATTATTTGTGTTCTGATGTCCTTTGACAGACGTTTAAAAAATTAATTCAAGTAGAAAATTAATTCAGTTTAACATTTTTATGTGTATTTGTTAGGAATCAATGTATTTTACATGAGTTTTGTGACTTTAAGGCTGCATCATCATCACCAGCAACCAATGAAGGGAGACTTGCGTCTCTTAGCAACAACTCAAACATGAAGTGTGCTCCTTCTCAGTCGCCATACTTTTTTTTCATTAATTCAACCATTATTTATACAGGCTTGCCTCGTTGAGCCATGGGGACTCATTTACAAGAGGGACCTGTCTCACTCACACCCAAGGTCAATTTAGAGTTACCAATCAGCCTAACATGCATGTTTTTGGACTGTGGGAGGAAACCGGAGCACCCGGAGAAAACCCACGCCACGCATGCACGGAGAGAACATGCAAACTCCACCCAGAAAGGCCCCCGGGCCGGGATTTGTACCGGTGACCTGCTCGCTGAGAGGCAGAAGCTCTACCAGTTGGCCCACCGTACTTGCTCTCATATTGTTTTCCAATGACTTACTGAGATTCATTTTGTTCTCGTTGCCTTCTTGTTGTTCATGTGATGGCTGAAATCATCATGTGCGACCCTTTTGAGCTCTACAACCTCCTGAACCAGTTCCAACGTGTGTCGAGGCTCGCTGAGATCAACTATCTCTGGTTGGTTGGTAAGACTTGCACTTACTGAGCTGCAACTAGTTGTTGATGCTGACGTCAACATTGATTGCTGTTGGTTGCTCGGAGTTCATTCAGCAGAACTTTATGGGTAAAATGTTTGTATGTTTCTTTTTTTAGATGCTCGTGAACTCCAAGACTACTACATAACACAAGTCACATCGGAACAGCTAAATGTGTGAAAATGGTATTTATATTATTACATATATCTGTAATTTAGGTTCAGACTGATGGGTACGAGTAGACAAATCAAACTATGATAAGTGTTAAGAAAACAATAGTGCATTATACACAAGCATGAATGCTTTCACACACAGACTATTACTACCGTATTTTTTGGACTATAAGGCGCACTTAAAATCCTTTAATTTTCTCAAAAATCAACAGTGAGCCTTATATTCATACTGGTTGTGCTTACTGACCTTGAATGGATTTTATGTGGTACAACTGAACAATGTTGAGAGTTAAGGGCGAGGCAGAGCTCTGCGTTGTTGCCAGCGCCGCTCGACGCGCGCGTGCTGTGCGCAGGCTGTTCACAGCAGAGCTCTGCGTGAGCAGCTGCGCGCGGAGCGTTTACCTACAGGACAAACTGAGGTCGCTGATTGGTCATTTGCTGACACGCCTACTATTGCCATGACAATGCTGGAATTAATACGTTTTAGTAACGTTTATCAGTCATTGTAAATGACCAAGTCATCAGCTAACGTATCGGACATGGAGAAGTGTTTTGGAGATTCCTTCAGTGGATCTTGTCGGGGACTTGTAGAGGGAGCTCTCTGTAGCTGAGAAACAACGCAATCAACATTTGCAAAATGGGAAATCCCCAGGACCAGATGGCTTCTCATCTTAGTTTTTAAATAAATTTTCCAAGTCTACTTTCACCCTTATTAAGGTCTATGTTTGAAGAGTCACTTGCTGCACTATACACGTGTCAAGATGTACAGTAATCTCGTTGATACCCAAGACAGACGAAGACCCTCTAAATTGTGGTCTATAACCAATCTTGCTTTTAAATACTGATGTTAAAATCATTGCAAAGGTTCTGGCAAAACCACTTGAGCAGGTGGTCCCCATAACCTGACCAAACGGGGTTTGTAAAAATCTGTGAGGCTTTCTTCAATGTTAGGAGTGCAGCACATCAAGCAGCCGCCTATGTCTGACTGATCCAGTGTGGGAGGGAAGGAGTGCGTTCTTTGTTGTGTTTAAAAATGAAAAAAAAAAAAAAACGAAAAAACACTGTTTAAAAAAATGTATAATTGATAACATTCTGCAAATGCAATCTTTATGCCACAATTAATTTACCTTTACACGTTTTTTTTTCCCCCAGCAGAAATGTTCTGGACTTCTTGCTGGAGAAGCTACAACTAGCTTCTTGTAACGCTATGTATGCTAGTTTGTAAAAAAAATAAAATAATAATTGACACAATGTCACCGTTTGGGGAGAGAAAAAAAGGTTTAATATTAAAGATGTTTTGGGGACAGGTGCAATCCTATTTGGTCTTGGCCCGGCTCCATTTAACTGTCAATACCGTATGGTAAAAATTAACCTTTACTGTACAGGTAGTCCTCGACTTATGACGGCCTCAACTTACGACGTTTCGGGGTTACGTCACGCATCTGAAAAAACAATTTTTTTTAATTTATTTTTTAATCGTATTTTATGTGTTTGAATGTTCTTGGTTTTATGTGTACAGCACTTTGTTGCAGCTGTGGTTGTTTTAAATGGCTTTATAAATAAAGTATTATTATTTAGAAGCCGATTTACGCAGTTTTCGGTTAGCTTCGGCCTCGACAGCCGGCTTTGGACAGGCCGTGTGTCCGATCAGAGGTTGCCTCGCTCGGATACATGAGCTGGAAACGCTCTGTGAAATCTGTGGACGTCTCAGGCGGAGGAACGGCCTTGCGGCCTCGGATGTTGCCGGGACACCGAGCTAACATGCTATCAGGCGAAGGAACGGCCTCGTAGCCTCGGATGTTGCCGGGACACCGAGCTAACATGCTATCAGGCGAAGGAATGGCCACGTAGCCTCGGATGTTCGTGGGACCCCGATCTAACATGCTAAAACATGGAGGAACTGCTTGGCGGCCTCTGATGTTGCCGGGACACAGAGCTAACATGCTATCAGGCGAAGGAACGGCCTCGTAGACTCGGATGTTCGTGGGACCCCGAGCTAACATGCTAAAACGCGGAGGAACTGTTTGGCGGCCTCGGATGTTGCCAGGACACAGAGCTAACATGCCATCAGGCGAAGGAACGGCCTTGTAACCTCGGATGTTCGTGGGACCCCGAGCTAACATGCTAAAACGCGGAGGAGCGGCTTCACCAGCTCCCAGTAAGTTATTAACTATTTTTTTCCCTTCATTATGGCTCCAAATGTATGGAGCTAACAGGCCTTACTGTAAACAGTTTGGACCACGTGAAGCAGCAGGAAGCTGCAGAGCTCGGACGTGCAACGAGCTAACATGCTAACAGATGGAGGAAAAATTCACCAGCTCCGGGTAAGAAATTAACTCTTTTTTCCTTCATTATGGCTCCAAATGTACTGTATGTGTTTTTTGATAATTATGTAGGGTACGGTGTTAAGATAGGCGAAGTTAAGAACTGACGTAGGAACGGAACTCGTTCGTAAGTAGGGGATTACCTGTATTTGACCAAACAAGTCGTTTAAGCAGCTCGTAATGTTTCCACAGAACCACACCTCAAAATATCTCAAATTCTCAAGGTTCAAGAAACTGAAAAGATACAGAATGAAAACAGTAACCGAAAGGTCGATGATATGTTTTGCACCATTTGGACAAAAGGATGTTTCGCTCCGTAGTTTTTTATTTTATAAAGTACATAATGCAATGCAAAGAACCCAGCCCATGTTGATTTGTTTCAACCCTGTGAAGATAAACGTACGAGGCACGCAGAAATTAAGAGTCATCACCTCCCTGCAGTAAACATTTGATCCGAGGATACTTTGGCTTGAGCCGTCTCTTATCATTTGCGAGGACTTTTTTCCCCTCCGGTAGTTTGGTCCATTGTCGCCATGTTCAGGTCTGCTGAAGCATCTGCGCAGAGTCGTGGGACTTCAGCTGCATGATGCGGCACTTCTCGTCTTTAAATTTTTTTTTAATCATTTTCTTTCTCGTTCCTTTGCGGAGCGCCTCGCGCCGGCATTTTAAGACATGACCCCGAACACGGGGTTGTGACGGCAGATGCTCGGCCCGATTTCCTCGTAATCCTTCTTGGTGTGGCACACTTGGTAAAACTCCGGCTGGAAAACAAAAATGTTCTAAATCATCCACTGGTGTGAGACATTTTTATTTCCAACAGAGAACTACAAGAATACTCACGGTGGACGCGAGCATCGATCCTCCGAACCACACGGCGTACCTCTGCATGTGGTGGGTGACGACCTGAACGTCGATGGGCTTCGGCTGCAAACAAAGACCTCCAGCTCAGCAAAAACACCCAGGCTGAACGTTAATGTGCTCCGACCTCACGAGTCCTACCTTCAACTTGCCGCCGCTCAGCTCCTCGCTGATCTTCAGCCGTGCGTCCACGGTCCTCTTCAGGTCCCTCTGCATGCGCCTGCCGAAGTCCCTGAACATGGTGGAACCACCGGAGAGCACGACGTTCTGAAGGACAGACACAATTTTAAAATGCTTCAGTGTTGATTCAGGAGAACAATGAAGTCTCAAAGGTCTACACATCACATTTTGCTAACACACATTTACGTGGTTTTATTTTCCCCAATGTTGAATTGGGAAACGCTTACAGGAAACCATTTGGTGGAACTTTTTTTTTTTTTAAGACAAGTCATCTGGACGGTTTCTTTTTTTGTTGAGACGTTTCATCCTTCATCCAAAGGACTTCATCAATCTAAGAAGCCACAAACAAACTCAGTCCCACAAGCAGCACACTCCCATAGTGGCCGTGGCGTACTGGTAATGGCAGGCGTCCCCCGATCGGAAGGTTGGAGGTTCGAATCCCGGTTCCCCACACCATGTGTTGTTGTGTCCCTGGGCAAGACCCTTAACCCCGAGTTGCTCCCGGTAGGATTAGATGGCGCCTTGCATGGCAGTCTGCCGCTACCGGTGTATGAATGTGTGTATGAATGGGTGGATGGTTGGTATTGTAAAGCGCTTTGGGGCCCCTCATCGGGGGCTGGAAAGCGCTATATAAATAAGCTCCATTTACCATAGTGGAATTTGATGCCAACGAGGGAGGGGGCGGGCCCCAGAAACCATCCCATCACCATCAAACTGGTTGGCCCACTAAGTGAATGTGCTGCTTATGGGACCGAGTTCGTTATGGCTCCTCGGACTGATGAAGTCCTTTGGATGAAGGATGAAACGTCTCAACAAAAAAAGAAGCCATCCAGAAGAACTGACTGTTGTCAGTTTGTTGGATTTTCTTTTTACCTGGATTATCGAGCATGAACTTTGATTATTTGTTGGTTTGACACCAAGGTATGGTATGAATCATCGGCGAGTTCTCTAGGGTTGGATTTGTGTACTTTTCTGTGCTTGTACCTTATAAAGAGGACGCCTGACGTCAATGGGACAGTTCTGGATGACTTCATCCACCACCTCTGAGATGGGCTGCGTGAAGTCGGGGTTGGCAAACTGGATAAAATAAATATATAAATGAATAAATGTGGCAGCTCTATTTTCTTGAAGACCTGTTCCACAGCTCCAGTACCTCGGGGTGGAAGAAGATCTCGGGTCCGAGGAAGCGCTCGTATCCAACGTCAATGGTGAACTCCTTCTTGGTGATGGCGTTTGCACCCGTGTACTGTTTGACCCACTTGGTGCCGTCGCTGTCGTACTTGCTGAACTCCTTGACAAGATCAGGGCAGACGTAGCTGAAACGCTCCTGGGGAAAAAAAAGATTTGGAAGGGATTCATTTAGTGTTTTAAACATCTAAAGTCCATGTGGTGCTGTTGCCACCTTCTTCTACCAGCGTAATATCACTTAGATTAGAAACATTTGATCTAAAAATGATGCAGAGAAACTGGTTCATGCATTTGTCACATCTAGACTAAACTATTGCAATGGTTTATTATCTGGGTGTCCAAAAACTTCTTTAAAAAGTCTTCAGTTGATCCAAAATGCTGCTGCCAGAGTCTTAACTGGAGTTACTGGGAGAGATCACATCTCTCCAGTTTTAGCTTCTCTCCATTGGCTCCCTGTCAAATTCAGAATAGAATTCAAAATCTTACTTCTAACCTACAAAGCCATCAATAACCTAGCTCTATCTTATATTACAGATCTTATTGTTCCATATTTTCCTAACAGAGCACTTCACTCTCAGACTACAGGTTTACTCGTGGTTCCTAGAGTTTCCAAGAGCAGAATGGGAGGAAGATCTTCCAGTTCTCAGGCTCCACTCTTGTGAAACCAACTTCCAGTTTCTGTCCATGAGGCTGACACATTGTCCAGTTTTAAGACTTTCCTTTTTGATCAATCCTATAGTTAGAGTTGGACTATAGGCTTAGACTACTAGAGGACAAGTTAACCCCATTTCCTTAAATGAATTGTTTAAATTGAATAGTTTTAATTTGATACAATTTCCATCTTAACATGTGATTCTCAACCTGCCATTGTGTATCTGTTCCTCTCAAACTCAGCCGATTGAAGCAGATGACCGCTTAAAGGTTTCTTCCTCATGAGGGAGTTTTTTCCTTTCCACTGTCACCTTCCTGCTTGCTAAAAATGAGAGTCTGCGATGGAGTTAAATTCAAAGCAGTCTGCTGCTCAGCCTCAGATAAATAATGTTTTTAACTTATTTTTTTATATTTACATATGAATGTTTCTGCTCAGTGCCCTGAGATGACTTCTGTTGTGACTTGGCGCTTTAGAAATAAACTGAGCTGCTATGCTGCCCTCTTGTGGACACATAGATTCATAACAGCCTTCAGGTTCAAGTCAGGTTTATTTGCCGTGCAACATCAACACAAGGTCAACGATGCGATGAAATGCTGGGACGAGTAGAACCGTCTCAACTCGACCCCCC
>JBBPBX010000056.1:154790-165822 GCA_038048925.1 Garcialebias charrua | reverse complement strand
CCTAGGTGTGAGTGAGACAGGTCTCTCTTGTAAATGAGTCCCCGTGGCTCAACGAGGCTAGCCTGTATAAATAAAGGTTGAATGAATGAATGTTCTTCTTCCTCAGGTTGTCAGCGCTGTCCTGTTGATGATGATGGTGGTGGTGGTCCCACAGACAGCAGCAAAGCCACACAGGAAGTCCTTTGAAGGATTAGCAGAAGAAACGGTCCCTCTGCGTTTGGACCCAAACAATTTAGTTCCCAGCCTAAAAGTCAGTTCTTTGGCCAGCGACTCCATCTCACCGTGGACCTACAAGTGAGGCTTCAGCTCCTCAGTGTGTTGTCCTTCATGAAGCTCAGAGTCCTGTTAACAGTTTTTTGTCTCCTCTCTGTCCTCAGCATCTCCAGGGATGACAACATGTACCCTCATGCGCTGTCGCAGGCTCACTGTTTGCTCAAAACCTGCCTGGACCACCAAGGACTGGAGGACGGGGGCCTGGAGTCCCGTCCCATTCTGCATCAGGTGCTGGTTCTGAGGCGAGTCAAGACGCCAGGGCCAGGCACAGCTACCACTACCGCCTGGAGTCCAAACTCATCTCAGTGGGTTGCACCTGCGTGAGACCGAAGGTGATCAACCAGCACTGAGGACTGACCCATGGAGACCAGATGAAGACCATCTCCACGTGGGGTGTCCTCCAAAGATCTGTGGCAGGGTGTGGCCTTGGGGCAATTTCAATCCCAAAAATCCTCAATTAAAAGAAAAGAACTTTTAAACGAGTTGATGAAGTTTATCAATGAACCTTAATTTTTTTATTTATATATACTGTATATATATATATATAGTCATTCATTCATTCAACCTTTATTTAGTCAGGTAAATCTCATTGAGCCTCGAGGGCTCATTTACAAAAGTGACCTGCTACTAACTAAAGAATGATGAACAGCAATGGTAGAATTTCTGTTCATCATTCTACATCATATATATATATATATATATATATATATATATATATATATATATATATATATATATATATATATATATATATATATATATATATATATATATATATATATATAGATATATATATATATATATATATATATAATATATATATATATATATAGATATACAGTATATATATATATATATATACTGTAGTTATAAATATAGTTATTTTTTTATATAGATACCTATATTTATAACTATATATATATATAGTATATATACATATAGATACCTATATTTATAACTATATATATATATATTATATATATACACAAATGAAAGAGTGGAGATCAGGTGGTTCTCTATGGACTTTAGATGTTTGGACAAGCTGACAATCTGGAGAAGCTCCACATATTTATTGACCTGACCCACTTAAGTGAAGACCAGATCAGTCACCTGGGCCCTGCTTGCTGTTCTGTTGCCCTGAAGGCTGCAGGTTAGGAAGAATTTGGAGTTAATTAAGTTCTGTTTAATTTCTGTCCAGTTTTATTAAAAAGTTATTTAAATCAAACTAAGTACACAACAGAGTATTTAACATCAGGGTGGATGCTCAGTGCTTTATTTATGGTTATTTAAGTCTGCGTTATGTAACGGTTTGATGATCCTTGTCACATATTTATTTAGGTTTTTTGTGTATTTATTGTCTAAATAAATAAATAAAAAAGATTTTGTCGCTGTGTTCTTTCAAATAGAAAATTATTTCACTGCATGTTCATGAAGAATCATCAATTTAAATGTTTGCATGAAAACAGGGTGACTATGAGAACTGTTTGTTTTCATCAACTCCCCCTGTGAGCATCGAATCTCATTATGTAACAAAACCAGAATATGAACAAGTCCAGCTGTAGTGCATCAACCCAGGTTTGACTCTTCTCAAGAGCTGAGTGTCAACAGCACGCAGCTGTTTCCTCTTCTTCGGACCGTAGGTCTCTGGGTGTAAATTCCTCGTCTGAAGACCATCGACAATGAATGTTTCAAAACTAGATGCGTAACACAGATAAAATGTCACACACTGCAGCAAAGTATTATAACATAACTTATTGAAAGGGTTATACATAATTTACGATACTTTATTACAAATACGCAAAGATTTGAGAAGGAAATAGTCGATCGGGTGACTGCGCCGACGCCATCTTAGAACTGTGTTTACAATGCATGCGCGTTCACGAGACAGGCCAAGCTGTGGAGGAGGAGCTAAGGAGGCGGAGTTGCAGGTCAGCCAGAGTGCAAGGGGGAGGAGGGAGAAGGGTTTCTGCTCGAAAATTTCCTAAGTTTCAGGGCTTTACAGAAACTGCAGACCGTGCCTTTAACTACATAATTATCACGTTTTCACTACATAATTATCACATTTTTACTACATAAGCTCCAAAAAAAAATTCATGGTTGAATGCAATATGCTTCCGTACATGTGAACACTACATGCTCTCGTCAAAATTTAATTTATTTTTGTGCATTACTGATAAAACACAAATCTCAGGAAAAAGCTTGTAATATTGGATCATTTTCCTCGATAAATGACCAAGTATAATATTTTGTCTCATTTGTTTAACTGGGTTCTCTTTATCTACTTTTAGGACTTGTGTGAAAATCTGATGATGTTTTAGGTCATTTTTATGCAGAAATTTATAAAGTTTTAAAGGCTTCACAAACTTTCAAGCATCGCTGTATGTGTGAATTTAAAGTTATAATTGTGCCTGATGTTCACGTTTTCTGTGGTCCCTGCAGATGTTCAGCAGATGGTTCTGATTAAAGAAGCTCCTGAAGTACAGATGCTTGGGATGGATCAACAGGATCCAGAGACCCTCAACATAAAGGAGGAAGATGAGGAACTGTGGACCAGTCAAGAGGGAGAGCAGTTTTGTGTGAAAACAGAGACTGATGACCCCGGGTTTGCATTCACTGCTGTTCCTTTGAAGAGTGAGGAAGATGAAGAGAAACATCTATTTTTACAGCTTCATCAGCACCAAGTAAAAGAGGAAGATCTTCCAACCAGCAGTTCAGCTGACCAGATGAAAGCATCAACTGGTGGAGAGGACTGTGGAGGAGCAGAGACTACCAGGAACCCAGATCTAAATACTTATGGAGATGATTGCAGCTCTTCAGAGACTGAAGTCAGTGAGGATGATGAAGGTGATGATGTGAATGACTCTGACTCTCAGCTAAAAGACTTATCAGACTCTGGGTCAGAACCTGAAGACGGTGACAAAGACTGGAAGAAGAGCAGAGCTCCTGAGTCAGGCGTAAACACTGTCAACAAATCTTGCAGCTTCACTGAGCACGGGAAACAATTTCACAAGACAAGTCAGTCAGTGATGTCTTCAAGTTGTTTGGTTGTCAAGGAATGTGTTGAAGTGAAGAAAACTGGAGGCTCAGTCGAGAAAAGACAGTCAAGACAGACCTCATTTAGTTGTAAAGACTGTGGAAAAAGATTTAACAGAAAGGATAATCTAAACACACACATGATAGTTCACACAGGACAGAAAGCATTTGTTTGTGATCTTTGTGGACAAAGGTTTGGACAGAAGTCAACTTTAAACACACACATGATAGTTCACACAGGACAGAAAGCATTTGCTTGTGATCTTTGTGGACAAAGGTTTGGACAGAAGTCAACTTTAAACACACACATGATAGTTCACACAGGACAGAAAGCATTTGTTTGTGATCTTTGTGGACAAAGGTTTGGACAGAAGTCAAATTTAAACAAACACATGATAGTTCACACAGGACAGAAAGCATTTGCTTGTGATCTTTGTGGACAAAGGTTTGGACAGAAGTCAACTTTAAACACACACATGATAGTTCACACAGGACAGAAAGCATTTGCTTGTGATCTTTGTGGACAAAGGTTTGGACAGAAGTCAATTTAAACAAACACATGATAGTTCACACAGGACAGAAAGCATTTGTTTGTGATCTTTGTGGACAAAGGTTTGGACAGAAGTCAAATTTAAACACACACATGATAGTTCACACAGGACAGAAAGCATTTGTTTGTGATCTTTGTGGACAAAGGTTTGGACGGAAGTCAACTTTAAACACACACATGATAGTTCACACAGGACAGAAAGCATTTGTTTGTGATCTTTGTGGACAAAGGTTTGGACAGAAGTCAACTTTAAACACACACATGATAGTTCACACAGGACAGAAAGCATTTGTTTGTGATCTTTGTGGACACAGGTCTGGATGTAAGTCAGATTTAAACAAACACATGATAGTTCACACAGGACAGAAAGCATTTGTTTGTGATCTTTGTGGACAAAGGTTTGGACGGAAGTCACATTTAAACACACACATGATAGTTCACACAGGACAGAAAGCATTTGTTTGTGATCTTTGTGGACAAAGGTTTGGACAGAAGTCAACTTTAAACTCACACATGATAGTTCACACAGGACAGAAAGCATTTGTTTGTGATCTTTGTGGACACAGGTCTGGATGTAAGTCAGATTTAAACAAACACATGATAGTTCACACAGGACAGAAAGCATTTGCTTGTGATCTTTGTGGACAAAGGTTTGGATATAAATCAGCTTTAAACAAACACATGGGGATCCACATCAGAGAAAAGCAGTTTTACTGAATAATAACCTTTGTGTTGTCTTTTTTATCGGCCAAGATGGTGTAGTGGCAGAGAATCGGACTTGTTATCCGAAGGACACAGGTTAGAACCCCGGCCACGGCACACCATCTTGGGGTGTCTATGAGTGCACATCTATTTTCCCAGCTCCCCGGGCGCGACTACGCTGCTCACTGCACCACCTGGTGGTGGTTGGGTTAAATGCAGAATACCAATTTCGTCTGTCAAGCATGGGAACATACACAGATGACAAATGTGACAAATTATTATTATTATAAAATAACTAATTCCTTTCAGTAATGTTTTTTCTTTGTACCTTTATTACCAAACGTTTGATTTTTATATTTGACCACTAGGTGGTGCTTTGATTTTTAATATGAGAGCTTCTTTAAAAATCTAGTTCAACTTACACCAGAAGAGGTACATCTTTCATGGTTAGTCACTGAGGAGTCCCGTCTCAACGGTGGACGACAGGTGCAAACAAGCTACACACAGCTAAATGCACAGCAAACGGTTAAAACGTGCTGCAAACACATGAATAAACCTAACTCCTGTAGTGATACAACCCGGTGTCTGAAACTCTTAGTGGTACACTTTTCATGAGGCTCTCAAGGAGACAAGTGGACACTATTTTATTACATTTATTTTGAATCAAAAGTCACAAATCATTCAGAAGAGACTTCCTTTTAATTTGTGTTAATTCAGAATTAATTAACAGAATAACTCTTGTCATTGTATGATCATGGTTTTGTGCTGTTAAGGTGTTGATCACTTCTTCATATGATGAATCAAACTGCATTCTTAGTCAAAGAACTGTGTCAAAGTTCAAAGTATGTGTCGAGCTGAACTTCTTAGTTTTGTTTATAAGTCAAACAGTAATCGTTTCACTGGCGACTCCTTTCTGTCTGTTTCTAAAAACATTCTTCCTCTGTTCTTAAAACAGTCTGCTTTTTGTTTTCTAAACATTCCTAACTGACGTTCACCTGACGTCAACATATCTCCCATTCACTGGTCGATTGAACCAATGAACGGAGAAGAAAATTCTGACGTCAGATCCTGTTAAAAGTTCCCAGCTTCCTGGAACTTCCAGTGACGCAGGGAGTCTGAGATGCACGGACTTTCTCTTTCCTGCTGTGGATGGCGAGTCATGAGTCAAAGACCCCGTCCTGTCAGCAAAGGGTTACAGCAAGCTGCTGTGAAACCCGAACCGGGCGTAAGCTCAATTTGAATTAATTTTCCTCCAAGGAAAGTTTTATTCTGAAAAATCAAACCAGGAAAGGCCGTTACTGCGGTCCGAGTTGAAGCATACGCCTGGAGATGCCGAAAATGGTAATTGAACTGACCAACTGGACCAAGGGAGATTGACCGTCTTCACGAGGTAACAAAGTCGTCAGATGCTTTGCCAAGTCGTATCGACGTGTAGCTGAGATCGGCCGGAGAATGTGTCATTCCTGGTTAACTAATTTTAAGATAACTCCCTGACTCTAACTTCTTTTATTCTTTCCATCCTCCTCCTAAACTCTGTCATGAAACTTTCTTATATCTTCCTAAGCCAGTAAACTCTAAGGCTGTGTCTCAATTCAGGGGCTGCGTCCTCATGAGGACCCAGCCTAGCTGGGCCGAGTAGGCCACGCACTCACAAGGCCGGGTGGGCTGGACAAAACTGCTGAAATGGGACGGTCTAGCCTTCAGGTTTTTTTTTTTTTTTTTTTGGTGGGAACTTAGTGTGCGCGCTTGGTTTGTGTGGAAAGCGAAGGGGACACCGTTAAAAAAAATTTGTTGGATGAATATATATATTAGTGTTTCTGAGTTTACTGTTTGAAAGTAACTGATTACAAATCAGCGTACTTTACACGTGCGTAGCAAGGATTTTCCGAGGAACGATCTGTTAAAAGTCAGAGTGGACCTACAACACGCAAGTTGTTCAGTGGCTCAGTTGGTTAAAACATTGGTCTGGCGAGCAGATCCTTTTCTCGACGCGGGTTCGAACCTCACTCGGTACGGCTTAAACTTATTTTACATTTGTCTTTTATTGGATAAAAATATGAGGACTGAGATTTAAAAAAAGGAGTTTGTGAAACTCCTTTTTTTTTCATCCAATAAATGACAAACGTAAAATAAGTTTTAACCGTACCGTGGGTGAGATTCGAACCAGCTTTTGAGAAAAGGATCTGCGCGCCAGTCCAACGTTTAACCAACTGAGCTACTGAACAACTTGCGTGTTGTCGGTCCAATCTGACTTTTAACAGATCGTTCCTCAGAAAATCCTTTCTACGCACATGCAAAATAAGCTGATTTGTAATCAGTTCTTAACAAACAGTAAACTCAGAAAAACTAATATATATTCAGCTAACAAATTTTTTTTAGTCGTTTCTGTAGTTACATTTTAATGAGATATTCGCGCTGACTTCCTAGGAGCTGCTCTCAGGGGCTTTATGCCCCTAGTAGGGTCACCCAAGGCAGACAGGTCCTAGGTGAGGGACGAGACAAAGCGCAGCCCACAAGACCCCTTATGATGAATAATATAAATGGAAACAATGTTCCCTCGCCCGGACGCGGGTCACCGGGGCCCCACTCTGGAGCCAGGCCCGGAGGAGGGGCACGTTGGCGAGCGCCTGGTGGCCGGGCTTTCACCCATGGAGCTCGGCCGGGCACAGCCCGAAGAGGAGACGTGGGTCCCCCTTCCCATGGGCTCACCACCTGTGGGAGGGGCCAAAGGGGTCGGGTGCATTGTGGAATGGGTGGTGGCCGAGGGCGGGGACCCTGGCGGTCTGATCCTCGGCTACAGAAGCTGGCCATTGGGACATGGAATGTCACCTCTCTGGTGGGGAAGGAGCCTGAGCTAGTGTGTGAGGTTGAGAGGTTCCGGCTAGAAATAGTCGGACTCACCTCAACGCATGGCTCTGGCTCTGGAACCAGTTTCCTTGAGAGGGGTTGGACACTCTTCCACTCTGGAGTTGCCCCTGGTGAGAGGCGCCGAGCAGGAGTGGGCATACTTGTTGCCCCCCATCTTGGTGCCTGTACGTTGGGGTTCACCCCGGTGAACGAGAGGGTAGCCTCCCTTCGCCTACGTGTGGGGGGACGGGCTCTGACTGTTGTTTGTGCCTATGCGCCAAACGGCAGCGCAGATTACCCACCCTTTTTGGAGTCCTTGGAGGGGGTATTGGAGGGTGCGCCTCCTGGGGACTCCCTTGTTCTGCTGGGGGACTTCAACGCTCACGTGGGCAATGACAGTGAGACCTGGAGGGGTGTGGTTGGGAGGAACGGCCCCCCTGATCTGAACCCGAGTGGTGTTCTGTTGTTGGACTTCTGTGCTCGTCATGGATTGTCCATAACGAACACCATGTTCAGGCATAAGGGTGTCCATATGTGCTCTTGGCACCAGGACACCCTAGGTCGTAGTTCAATGATCGACTTTGTTGTCGTCTCATCTGATCTGCGGCCGCATGTCCTGGACACTCGGGTGAAGAGAGGGGCGGAGCTGTCAACTGACCACTACCTGGTGGTGAGTTGGCTCCGATGGTGGGGGAGGATGCCGGTCAGACCTGGCAGACCCAAACGTATTGTGAGGGTCTGCTGGGAACGTCTGGCAGAGTCTCCCGTAAGACGGAGCTTTAACTCCCACCTCCGGGAGAGCTTTGAACACGTTCCGAGGGAGGCGGGGGACATTGAGCCCGAGTGGGCCATGTTCCGCGCCTCTATTGTCGAGGCAGCTTATCGGAGTTGTGGCCGCAAGGTTGTTGGTGCCTGTCGTGGTGGCAACCCTCGAACCCGGTGGTGGACACCGGCGGTGAGGGATGCTGTCAAGCTGAAGAAGGAGTCCTATTGGGCCTTTTTGGCCTGTGGGACCCCGGAAGCAGCAGATAGGTACCGGCAGTCCAAGCGGCATGCGGCTCGGGTGGTTGCTGAGGCAAAAACTCGGGCGTGGGAGGAGTTCGGAGAGGCCATGGAGAATGACTTCCGTACGGCTTCGAGGCGATTCTGGTCCACCATCCGGCGTCTCAGGGGGGGAAAGCGGTACGCGACCAACACCATTTATGGTGGGGATGGCGTGCTGTTGACCTCAACTCGGGATGTTGTGAGTCGGTGGGCGGAATACTTCGAAGACCTCCTCAATCCTACTGGCACGTCTTCCACTGAGGAAGCGGAGCCTGGGGACTTTGGGTCGGGCTCTCCAATCTCTGGTGCTGAGGTCGCCGAGGTGGTTAAAAAGCTCCGCGGTGGCAAGGCTCCGGGGGTGGATGAGATTCGTCCTGAGTTCCTTAGGGCTCTGGATGTTGTGGGGTTGTGTTGGCTTACGCGACTCTGCAATATCGCGTGGACATCGGGGGCAGTTCCCTTGGATTGGCAGACTGGGGTGGTGGTTCCCCTATTCAAAAAGGGGGACCGTAGGGTGTGTTCCAACTATAGAGGGATCACACTCTTAAGCCTCCCTGGTAAGGTCTATTCAGGGGTTCTGGAGAGGAGGGTCCGTCGGATAGTCGAACCTCGGATTCAGGAGGAGCAGTGTGGTTTTCGTCCTGGTCGTGGAACACTAGACCAGCTCTACACCCTCAACAGGGTCCTGGAGGGTGCGTGGGAGTTTGCCCAACCAGTTTACATGTGCTTTGTAGACTTGGAAAAGGCATTCGACCGCGTCCCTCGGGGGGTTCTGTGGCGGGTACTCCGGGAGTATGGGGTACCAGGCCCTTTGATATGGGCTGTTAGGTCCCTGTACGACCGGTGTCAGAGCTTGGTCCGCATCGCTGGCAGTAAGTCAGGCTCGTTTCCGGTGAGAGTTGGACTCCGCCAAGGTTGCCCTTTGTCACCGATTCTGTTCATAACTTTTATGGACAGAATTTCTAGGCGCAGCCAAGGTGTTGAGAGGATCCGTTTTGGTGGCCTTAGAATCGCTTCTCTGTTTTTTGCAGATGATGTGGTCCTATTGGCTTCATCAGTTCGTGATCTACAGCTTTCGCTGGAGCGGTTTGCAGCTGAATGTGATGCGGCCGGGATGAGGATCAGTTCCTCCAAATCCGAGGCCATGGTCTTGAGCCGGAAAAGGGTAGCATGCCTTCTCCAGGTCGGGGAGGAGGTCCTGCCCCAAGTGGAGGAGTTTAAGTATCTCGGGGTCTTGTTCACGAATGAGGGAAAACTGGAGCGTGAGATCGATAGGCGGATAGGTGCAGCGTCCGCAGTGAAGCGGGCGCTGTACCGGTCTGTCGTGGTGAAGAGAGAGCTGAGTCAAAAGGCAAAGCTCTCAATTTACCGATCGATCTACGTTCCCACCCTCATCTATGGTCATGAGCTCTGGGTTATGACCGAAAGAACGAGATCTCGGATACAAGCGGCTGAAATGAGTTTTCTCCGCAGGGTGTCTGGACTCTCCCTTAGAGATAGGGTGAGAAGCTCAGTCATCCGGGAGGGACTCGGAGTAGAGCCGCTGCTTCTCCACATCGAGAGGAGCCAGTTGAGGTGGCTCGGGCATCTGGTTAGGATGCCTCCTGGACGCCTCCCTGGTGAGGTGTTCCGGGCATGTCCCACCGGGAGGAGACCCAGAGGAAGACCCAGGACACGCTGGAGGGACTATGTTTCTCGGCTGGCCTGGGAACGCCTTGGGATTCCCCCGGAGGAGCTGCTCCAAGTGGCTGGGGAGAGGGAAGTCTGGGCCTCCCTACTTAGGCTGCTACCCCCGCGACCCGACCCCGGATAAGCGGAAGAAAATGGATGGATGGATGGATGGATTCGCGCTGAGGTTGTTTGAGATGACTAAATAGAGGTTGAATGAATATTCGCGCTGAGGTTGTTGTCAGAACGAGCTGGTGACTCAACAACACGCAGCAGTCCCGACCCTGCACGCAGAAAGTCCCACCCCCCCGCAAAATCTCTGCTGGCGCTATGAATTCTGGGATAGCCTTCGTCTTGAAGGTTGCACGGATGCATCCTTGGATTTCGGCAGGAAGTAGGCTGCATTCCTCGGCCGCATGAGGAGGAGTCTTCGAATTGGGACAGTCCTCCGCGCGGGGCAATGACGTATGCGGCCGACAAATGCGCACTCATGAGGACCCAGCCCATGAATTGAGACACAGCCTAAGTTAATGTGCCTGCAGTATAAGTTAATATAAGACCCTCAACTTGTTCTGTTGTTCCTAGAAGTTACGGACGCGCAATTTCATCGTGCTGAAGTAAATTATAGGAAACCTGATCAATCAAGCATGTAAATATGTTGTGATGTAATTTTATGATTCTGTTATTAAATGGTTCAGTTCTGCTGTACCAACATAAATAACGTTTTCTGTCAATTACATCTCACCTCCAAGTCACAGAATTATAATATACTGTAATCTGAAAAAGTGAGGACCCGTGAATTATTGATGATAATTTGTGTCAGTTTAAACCCTGCTCAAATTTACATCTAAGTATAGGTAAATCAGTAAAACTGATCACTGCCTATATTATTACATAATGATGCCTCGTATGTGT
>JBBPBX010000056.1:121331-154232 GCA_038048925.1 Garcialebias charrua | reverse complement strand
GAGTCCAGAAAGTTAAGCTAACAGCTAGCTAGCCTCCATCTTGAAAAGCCATACGTGTACTTTCGTGTTGTGATTGATCGAGGACATAAGACTACAGTAACCATGATCGCTTGGGAAAATAACTACAAGAGCTGTGATTGGTCGGGTGACGTCACATAGCTGTTTTGCGAGCGCGTCTCGCTGGAAGTTGGTGATGATGCAATACGCTGTGTCAGCCCACTTTGTTGTCAGACTACGTGACCCCCACCACAAGAAAGAACAGAGTTTTCTTTTAAGTTAAAAAATACTCAAGAAAGCCTTTCCAGCAGCAGTTGCGGAGCTAGACTTTTATTGCTGGGGGGCCGAGGGGTGCCAAGACTATCGGTAAAGGGTCCACTGACTTAACTATGACAATGACAATACAGTAAGAGTACTTTCATTCACATACAAACCGGATTTCAAAAAAGTTGGGACACTAAACAAATTGTGAATAAAAACTGAATGAAATGATGTGGAAATGGCAAATTTCAATATTTTATTCGTAATAGAACATAGATGACAGATCAAAAGTTAAATCTGAGTAAATGTAACATTTTAAAGGAAAAATATGTTGATTCAAGATTTCACAGTGTCAACAAATTCCAAAAAAGTTGGGACAAGTAGCAATAAGTGGGCCCCCTGCATCATGAAAGACCCCACTCACCCAACACACACACTTTTTACCCCACTCCCCCCAGGAAGGAGGCTGAGGAGCGTCCCGGCCACTACACATCTTGGGGTGTCTATGAGTGCACACCTATTTCTCCAGCTCCCCGAGTGCCTTCTATGGCTGCTCACTGCACCGCCTGGTAGGTGGTTGGGTTAAATGCAGAGACGAATTTCGTCTGTGTATGGGAAACATACGCAGATGACAAGCTTAGACAATTATTATTATTATTATTATTATTATTATTAAGTGTAGAACCACTAGACTGAGGAACAGCTTTTACCCTGAGGCTGTTTGACTCATGAATAAATAACCAGAATAAACACTGTGAAATGTCACATCATGTTGCTGCTGATCTGTTTTCATGTTGCTGTGTTCATTTGTGCCCATCTGCTCATACAGACTCATGTTCGTGCTGCTGCTTGGAGTAGTGTTTTTCTATGATGTTAGTGCTTAGTGTATTGTTAGTTGACGTTTTTCTTAGTTCATATCTTAGATGTTATTACTGTTCTTCTTTTACATTTTATTGTTGGATGTAACTGGGACCCTGTGTACATAATCTCGTTTCATCACATGTACCTACAGTGGCGCCCCTCAGGGCCACCGTATGTACCACATATGGTGCGAATGACAATAAAGATTCACTTCAAATGAACGTGGAGCTACATCTTGCAGAACAGTTGCTTTTGTATTCCATCCCTCATCATCCTGAATCCTCACTGGGTCCTTGTATGACAGTGGGGGTAGAATCTTAGATGATCTGTCATAATATGACTTTTGTTTTACTTTCTGCTTTTGTAACTTGTACTCCAACTTTGATGACTTCTTTGCAACTTGCTCATCACTGTTATAACTTGGTAAAGTTGTCGAATCTTCCGATTCATCAAGAGTTCAGCAGGTGAAAATCCACATTCTAATGGTGATGATCTGTAGCTTAATAAAGCTAAATACGGATCAGAGTTACTATTTGCAGCTCTCTTCAGAAGTTGTTTAAGAATGTGAACACCTTTCTCTGCTTTCCCATTTGACTGAGCATAATGTGGACTTGATGTTACATGTTGAAAATCATACTGTTTAGCAAAATCTTGCCATTCTCTGCTACTAAAACATGGTCCATTGTCACTCACCACAATATGTGGAATGCCATGCCTTGCATGGCATTCCATGATAAAATCGATTTAACAGGAGTGATGATGACACAATTTGATGATATATTAGCTAACAGAGCCATCTCAGGGTAGTTTGAATAGTAATCCATGATCACTAAATAGTTTTTTCCTTTAAAATAAAACAAATCCATTCCTACTTTCAGCCATGGTGTTGTTGGAAAGTCAGCTGTTATCATAGATTCTTTGCTCTGTTTGTTTCTATATGTCTGACATGTTTCACGTTTGCTTATTAGCACCTCAATGTCCTTGTTTACTGTATTCCAGGCCAGAAAACAGATTCTCTAGCTTGATGCATGCTCAATAATCCAGGTAGAAAAATCTAAAAAAGCTAAGTCTGGTCCTCTGGACATTCAAATAAACAAAACAAAGCAAAAAAACTGTAGAGTTCTACAGTTTTTTTTTTTTTGCTTTGCTTTGTTTTGTTTTTTTGAATGTCCAGAGGACCAGACTTAGCTTTTTTAGATGATTCTCTAGCTCTTATTTTACATTTTTCAATGCCTAGATGACCCTCATGAATCCGCTGCAGAATATCCTGTCTTAATACTTGTGGAATCACAATTCTGTTGTTTTTCAGCAGCAGTCCATTTACAACACTTAGGTCAGTTTTAACTTTGAAAAACTGTGAACACGAGCCTATTGGCCATCCTTCCTCCATGTTCTGCATGACCAACTGTAACTCTGTGTCTTTAGCTGTGGTCCTCAGTATCACTTCCCGGGCTGCTTGAAATCACATCTTTACAAGTGGAATCACCATTGAACCTGACACTCTCTTCTCCTGGGACAGTTCCACAGTTGCTGCATAGAATGTGGAGAACACTTGGAGACGCTGAGATTGTTTGATATTCCTCAGAAGAGAGAGGACGAACATCTGTCTTAAGTGATGCCAGAGCTGCCCCGACTGTCTGCCTCTCGTTGTACAATCACTGCAGCATCAAAAAGGTGCTGTTCCAGCGCGTGTCCACCTCCTGAATGAGCTTCATCATCGCACAGTTCATTTGCTGTTGCACACGTTTCAGTTTTTCTTTTCCATTAGTGCTCGATCTAAAATAAGTTACCACTTTCCGTGCCTTTGTGCGCAGATCTTCTAGGCCAGGCGTTTGATCCAGGGATTTTTTTTAAACCACCAAATTTAATGCATGTGCAATGCAAACATGTTGCATGGCTAGTTTTTTGTGCAGTGGAGACCATGTTTGCAGCAGCATCAGTCACCAGGCATTGAACCTTCAACTCAAGTCCCCACTCCACCATCAGAGACCTCTGAGCAGCTGTGATGTTTTCAGCACTGTGGTCTTGGGGGAAAGGCAGCACTCCTAAAAGTAAAGTGTCCATCTTCATATTATCCAGGACACAATGACAAGTTACTGCCAGATAAGCATCCATGTTCATGGAGGTCAGAGGTCAGGCTCACTCCCTCCACGCTCAGCAGTTGAGCCTTGGCTTTGGTCTTCTCCTCCTCATATTTCTCCTCCACCATCTTCTTCAGAGCCTGTCTGGAAGGCAGAGTGGGGTCAAGCTTCCCCACAAACTCTTTGAAGCCTGGATCGTCCACAACAGTAAAAGTCTGAGAGTCCTTCACCAGCATCATGACCAGAGCTTCATCCAGCTCCTGCTTTCAGTCCACTAAGACACAATCAAACAAATAAAACTGTTATTTTCTGCTGCTGCCAGAAACTGAGAGTCTGTGTTGCTGTCATCCAGCTTCGGTCCTGGTCCTGAAGATGTCCTGGTCCTCCTGGTTGTCCATCAGCAGATGTCCTGGTCCTCCTGGTTGTCCATCACTAGATGTCCTCCAGTAAGTAGTTTCTGTCCTTCCTGACACTTGTTGAACTCATGCTGCTTCTAGAAGACTTCATGGAAACATGTCATCATTAAGTTGTTGATTCAGCTCTACAATGTTCAACCTGGAGCTCTTTGGAAGAAAACACACATTCATCTTCATGTGTTCATCCACAGTGGAGGAAACTTCATCTTCCTCAGTGGAACAGACTGAACAACATTTATTATAAAGTTGTGACCTTAAACTCTTCAGTCAGCTTGTTATTCAATTGTTGTCATTTTGTGATAGGAATTGCTTTTGATCTTTCTGTTAGAGAAATAGAAATATAAAGTTTACAACATAATTCAGTGGTGTCAGCTTTTAGTTCACATCTGTAACACATCAGGAAACGTGTTTGGTTTCTCTAACTTCTTCTATCACGGTGCAAAAAAATGGATTCTAAAAATATGTCTCAGGTATATTTACATTAACGGTTAAAATTTACCTTAATTTAACAGAAAATATCTGATTATTCAGAGTTTTTGTTTAAAAAAAAACTTTCTACAAGCTGACTCCGCCCTCTTAGTGACGTCACAGGATGAAGCTCCAACCTGCAGGTGTTTGTAGAGGCATGATGTGAGATGAAGTGATGTGTGAACTTTCCTGAGTACAGAGCAGAAATCAGAATGAACTCTTTCTGACTGACTTGAACTGGTCACAACTGGGAGCTTCTTCCAGATGTTCTGATCCAGTTTCCATGTTCCAGCTGCTCCTAATAAATCTCTAGTTGTTGTTGTCCACAAGATGGCGCTGTTTGTCTCTGACACTTCTTTCTCCTCATCAGTCCTCCAGCTGCATGAAGAAGATGAAGATGGTGTGCAGGGTGGTGCTGCTCCTCATCCTCAGCTCGTGTCTCTGTGGTCAGTTTGGACCTTCAGGTTCAGTCCAGAACATTCAGTTCTTGTTGTAGATGCAGTTTCAAGCCTCAGCCTGTCAGTGTGTCTGCTCCTCTCTGTCTCCTCAGCAGCAACATTTGTAGTGAACGTGACCCAGAGCTCCTATCAGGCAGAGCAGAACCACAACATGACCTGGAGTGGACCTTCACCACCACACCTGAGACATCCTGGAGACACCTGTTCATCTACTGCAGCTTGTTAGCTCCTCTCAGAGAGTCACTCCTGTATCTGCTCCATGAAGGTGTTGAGGTGTCAGAGGCTCAGGATGAACAGTTTGCAGGACGAGTCCAGAGGGACGGAGACGTCCTCAGAGAAGGACGCATCAGACTCCACCTGTCCTCAATCTTTGCTGGCAAGGAACAGACATTCAGTGTCCAAGAGAATTCAGTATCAACAAATGACAGAACCCTAGCATGGCCTCGGGATAACAGAACTGTAGTTGCCGTAGTAACGATGGAAGTAACCCACTGTTTTCAATGTGTCAGGAACCAAACGTACATTTTCTAAGAGAACGGTGTGATACAAAACAAGGTTTGTCTGTATCATGTCAACAAACGTATTGTTCCCCTCTGAGATTTTAAGAGGAGGGTGTCATTAAAATTAATGATATGCAGCTGGTTCACACCCACTCTGTTGGTAGCTGCATTTTGATTGGTTCTCTGACACGTAAGGTCAGAGTTGGAGAGCGGTCTCAGGGGGAGAAGTTGTCCGAAGCTGGCAGAAGTGGGATGTCCTGGTGGAGAGTTTGCTCTGAGCCAGCCCAGAAGTCCATGAGGACTCCGATCCAGTCAGCTGAGAGATGGAGAAAAGTCCTGGTAACCCTCAAACACCCCGTGAGTGATGAGGCACAACCGCCTGCTGGAAGAGACGTGGTCCCTCAAGGAATAACATCCCTCTTCCAGTGACAACGTGAACCTCCTGCCTCACTTCATCACATCCATTGTGCTAATGAGAGATGGACGTCTCCTGGTAGGACAAACATCTTCCTTCTGATGAGAACAACAAGTGACAACTGTTTTCTTACATGTCATTTAAGTTCATGAATCTGAGAGAAAGTTGACCTAAATTTTAACGTTAGAGCTAAAACTTTAGTCCTAAATTTTAGATAACACCTCTTCTAAAAGTCTTAAGCTATTTAATATTTACCCTTTTGACATAACACTGTTATTATATTTCATATTTACCATAATTTCATATTGTCATTATTCAAACTGAAAATAAACGTTACTGAATTGTGATTTGAACTGACCAGATTCTTGTCTTTGTTGGAGCGAGGGGAACAGAATATTGTTGAAGAACTCAGATTATTCTTTTGATTGAGGTCGGTCAACATTTATCACATAACTCTGAACAGTTAGTGTAAACAGCTGTTACAAGGTGTCCACATTTCCTTTACATTTTTAATTGATCAAACTTCACATAAATCTGCACTTGATCAGTGAAGTTCAATTGTTTTATTATTTTAAGATATATCGTAATGTATTTTAGTAGGTAAGACAAACTAAACACTAAACTAGTGTGAACAAAAATTAAAATGTTGACGATGAAACTTTCACCTCAAATGAATGTTCTCTAGAAGTGTTCAGCTTCAGAGGAAGTCTGATGTTTGAACAGTTTCTAGTTAATAAAACCTTCAGAAGCTTCAGCTGGTTTGTAAAACGTCACATTCAGGACTGGATTCTTCAAGTCTTCTATATTCTGGTGACTCCTCGTCTTCATCACCTCCATGATTCATGGACCTCTGCTTCTTTTCTGACCTTCACTTCAGAGACACAAAACTAAAATATATTTATTTATTTCACATCCTTCTGAAACAACAACATGTGAAGTGAAACAGCTGTAATCTATAAAAAGGACACGTGTGTGTTGAGCTGCAGCTTCTCTTTAAAAACATGTTTCAGTGTCGAGACAGGAGGAGCTGATTCTGTTTGTTGTCCTGGAATCAAGAAAAGAAGAAGCTGCTGTCTGCTTGGTAGTTTCCTCCATCATGTCCAGCAGGAGAACATCACTGATGAGGACCAACCAGACTGCTGCAGTCCTCTTACAGCGCCCCCATGTGGTCACACAGAGGCGCTGCAGCTGAGAGGAGCTGGATGATGCTGAGAAAAGAAAGTTTCCAGACAGCACGTCTGTACAAATATGACTTATTCACCACATGGAAACATTATAAAGAGGATAAATAAATAAATAATGTGTAAAAGAGCCACATCAGAGGGTCCAAAGAGTTAAATGTGGTCCCAGATCCAGATGTTTCTGGTCCCAGATCCAGATGTTTCTGGTCCTGATCTGTGCCCGACAACCTCAGACTCCTTCCATCAAAATCCACTTTCATCAAAGCTCCACCAGGGGTTTCTCCTGTCGTTGATCCAGAATGTTCCAGGAGGTCCGAGCTCCACTTCCACCTTCTCTGTCCACATCCAGCCTGCCCGCTTTCAGGCCCTCTGGGCAAATAGGATTTTAACCTGCAACCTGCCTTGATTAGAGGAGGAACACACACAGTGTAATCTAGTCCACCACCACAACATCTACTCCTCCCAAAAACTGGAGACAAGAAGGAGAAGTTAGAGCGGGTGCTCTAAACCTCCAGCTGCCCTGAGCCAACACCACCCAAGGGCAACTGGAGGGTGAAGCAGAGGTCATCTGTCCAAGTCCAACAGCAAGAAGACCCAAAGTCATGAATACAGTACAATTTAACAAATATTATAACTGAATGGTCGTTAGTCTCGTTAGTCTCTATGTGTCCCTGATGGACTGGAGACCTGTCCAGGTGTCCCCCCGTGTCTCTCACAGTGACTATATGGACACCAGTGAACCCCACAACCCAGAAAAGAAGAAGCAGGTAAAGATGACGGATGTAGAATTTCTGTTAAAATAAAGATCTGTGCTGATCATGGAGGTGAGATCTTCAGAGGAGTTTCATTCAGAGTCCAGATGTTTTTTTTGTTTTACATCTGTTCAAGTGTGAGAGTTTTTTTTCTCCCTTCTTCTTTCTGATGAGAAGTAGGACTAAAATAATAATAAAAACACAGACAAGCAACCCTGTAGTCAATATAATCCTGGTGATGATCAGTGTCTGTTCCTCTGGTTCTGGAGTCCAGGTTGGTCTGAGAGTGTGGAGCTGCTCATCTTTTTCTTTATTTTATGATGTTTATTTCATATCATTTTAATGTTGAAGTAATCACTTATTTGAGTCGACTGTGGAACAGTATAATGATTTCTAAAAAAGCTAAGTCTGGTCCTCTGGACATTCAAAAAAAAAAAAAAAAAACAAAGCAAAAAAATTGTAGAAACGTTTCGTCTTTCGTCCGAAAGACTTCCTCAGTCTGAGGTGCTGGGTTCAGCTCAGTCTTATAAATAGCACCCTCTCACAGTGTTACACAACCAGTTGGCTGATGACAGCCGAAACCAGCTGCTCACATGATCAAGGAGGACCATCAGCCTAATGATGGATCGTTAGCACCCTGATGGTTGTTTGCTATTCACAGAGGGCTGAGTGATACCAGCAATCACAGCATTTTTGAATGTCCAGAGGACCAGACTTAGCTTTTTTAGATGTTTCTACCTGGATTATTGAGCATGCATCAGGGTAGTATAATGATTTCTTTCAACTTCATCATACAAGCTAACGTTTTACTCAAAAGTAATTTTTGATTCTACATTTCAGATTGTGAATGGATAAAGAAAGACTTTGTTTAGGCCAAGGTCATGTCAAGTTGATCGTTAGTATTTGTTTAAAAAAGTGTTAAGACAAGTTAATCAGTACATCAAGAAGCTGGCGCCTGAAGTCTAATGGTACGTTCACACCGGATGCGTTTTGAGCTGCAGGAGCGGCCGGTTTACATTGAAAGTCTATGTGGAGATGCGTCGAGGCGCGGCGAATCGTGAAGCGGCGCGTTTTGAGCGTTTCGAGCGGCGCAGCAGCGCGCGGCAGTTCTTTTCCGTGGATGCGGTGACCGCGGCAGCCTCCGACGCTCGAATTGAAAAATCTGAACTTTCGCCGCTCAACGCGTCTTGCCAACCAATCAGGGAGAGTCAGCTATGTCACGCGGTAACGAGGGGACGGACGAGGGGACGGATGTTGCGCAAGTGTGACGTATTGTTTGTGAGACACAGAAACAACCCGTAAATTCGTGTTCAAGTATGGAGGAGAAACTCACCGTTGCTATGTGTTCCTATCCAGTCCTTGCCTGGTGGAGTTTCAGTGAGGAAGTCGGGATATCGGGTAGGTTTGAATTGTAAACTCCTCTCACACCCCACCACCACCGCCGTTGCTGCTTCTCGTTCCGGTCTGAACACCAGTTCAGTCCAATGCGTCCACCTTGAGGCGTTTCGCTCTTTTTGGCCTCTCAAAAAGCGTTTGGTCTGAACGTAGCATAACACTTGAGCTTCTCCTTCTGACCTAAACTAACCTGTCTCTCCTCCCCCTTGACCTCATCTAATTCCCTACCTATTCCCTGGTTGCTAACCAATGGGAGAGGCAAGTCACAGTAGGTCAAGCCCTCTTTTATAAAACCTGACTTCCTGCTTCTTCCTCAAGTTTGCTAGAGAGGGAGATGTGAAACTTTCTCCTAAGCTGTATGGCCGTTCGGCCATGCGCCAAAGGGCTCGTCCATCAGCAAGGATTTACGGCCTGTCACCGTACATCTGCCTTGAGCTTAAAAGCTTCAAAAATTTGAATGAAAAATCCTTCTAAAGGAATGTGTTATTCTGAAACTCAACCGGAACTACTTGCCACTACTCGGTCCGATTTGACGTGGACACTGGGACGCGAAAAAGTGTAAACGCGCTGGAGACCGATTTTGGATTTAACTGGACAAACAAACCTCTTATGTCCATGGCTGGAAACCCTCTCTTTACCAGAAGGATGTTGTCACCAGGTAAAGAGTTGCTGATTGTTTACTGTTCGTGGATCTGGGTCCAACTGATGTCGGCCAGAGGGTGTGCCAATGGTTAAAACTTACTTCCCAGATAACTCCCTCATCCTACTTTCTTTCCTCCTTTTCTTAAACCTTATATCTTGCCAGTAACAAATGAGCTAAAAGCCTTCAGAAATTAAGTAATTTACCATCTCATTACTTGATTCTGTTGTTCCTAGGAATTACGAATGCGTGATTTCCATCTTTGCCGAAGTCAATTTATAGGAAATTATAAATCAATCAATCTGTGCAAATGTCATATTATTTTGATGATTGTTAAATAAATGGCCGCATTTCCTGATGGGTCAATTTTAAACGTCTCATAGCACTCTTTCATCACTTAATGGTCACACAAGTTTATTGTTTAATCCAAAAAGAAGACAATCCGTGAATTAACATAACAGGCAACTCATCTGTTCTCACATTTTTTTATGTTATTTATTTGTTCTTTTCAAATTTAAAACACAAAAAAATATATTTACAAAATCATATTAAGAAAAAAACTAATTTAAAATGAAAGGAAGCAGAAGAAAAAAATCTTATGATATCTGCCCCTTTTTAAACAAAATCAATTCAAACAATCAATTTTAAACAATAATTATCCATGAACCAATTATGTAACTTATTACAATTCACAAATATATGGTACTTATAATTTTCACCGTTTATATATATTTTTTCAAAAGTTCACTCTTAATCAATTTCTTAAATATAAACACAGACTTAGCCTTTTTGACATTATTATCCAAACCATTCCACATACCTACCGTATGCACTGTATTAATGTAGACCTACTCCTAAAACTTGTTCTATAACGTGGTTTAACAAAAATGTCAGTTCCCTTATAGTTATAACTGCTTTCCCTCTTTACAAAATGTTTTTGAATATTCGGAGGTAGTGTTTGATTCTGTGCTTCATACATTAGTAAAAGAATACAGGGAGTCCTCGACTTACGACGCCCTCGACTTACGACAATCAAGACTTACAAATGCGCTCCAAACGCTAGTACGTGCTGTGTTTATAGATGAATGTGTGGTGTAATGTGTTAGCTAACCGTTTGTAAATAAAGTTCTGTGCATGTTTATGGACCAGTATGTACGCTTGTTCAGTCTCATGTCGATAAACGGGTGTGCGGTGCAGCGTATGAACCGTATGAAGCGTATCGTGTTCAGAGTTCCGACTTACATCAAAAAATCCGGACTTACGAATGCCACATGTTCTGAGTTTCGACTTACGTCAAAAAATCCAGACTTACGAACGCCACATGTACTGAGTTCCAACTTAAGTCAAAATTGGGTTACGAACAGTGCGTAGGAATGTAACTCGCACGTAACTCGAGGACTCCCTGTATTATATTCCACCAGATCATAGAACTTCAATAGTTTCATTTTAGAAAACAATATATTAGATGGATGACAGTAATACACTCTTGTTATGATTCTTATAGCTCTTTTCTGTAAGATAATAATAGGCTTTGTTATAGTTCTGCACGCTGTTCCCCAAACATCAACACAGTAATTCAAATGTGGTACAATTATTGCATTACACAGCAAATACAAGGCTTTATCGTTCAATAAGTCTTTCACTCTGTATAATACAGCCGTGGATTTAGATATTTTTGTTTTAACAGAATTTATGTGCTGCTTCCAAGACAGTTCATCATCAATAATTATTCCCAAAAACTTTGTTTCATTCACTATATATTTCAACACTATTAATTATGAAAGGAACAGCAGAAGATATCTTTTCATTACTAAAAATCATATAGTTTGTTTTATCTGTGTTCAATGATAGCTTATTTAAATCAAACCAAGTTTGTATCTCGACAAACTCCTTTATAATTAACTCTTAACAATTTTTCCAAGTCATAACCCGAATTAAAAAAAAGTGGTGTCATCAGCAAAAAAGACACAATTGAGAATACCAGACACATCCATCAGATCATTGATATATAAAATAAACCACTTTGGTCCCAATACAGAGCCCTGTGGCACTCCACAAGAAACATTACAGAGTCCAGATCTTAAATCATCTATTTGTACAAATTGTTTTCTGTCATGCAAATAGCTACGTATCTACTGCAAAACAGGTCCTCTGATACCATATTTATCCAATTTTCCAAGTAGAATAGTATGGTCAATTGTATCAAAAGCATTTTTAGATCAACAAACACACTAACACAATATGGTTTTTGATCCACTGCTGCAGTTACATATTCCGTCAACTCCATAAGAACTATGGAGGTTGATTTATTTGATCTGAACCCATATTGACTGTTACTTAAAATGTTATGTTTATCTAGAAAAAGGTCAAATCTAAATACAAAATTTTCTAAAATTTTTGAGAATTGTGGCAGCAATGAAATAGGTCTGTAGTTGTTATATAGACACCTGTCACCATTCTTAAAAAGAGGAACCACCTTAGCTATTTTCATTCTGTTCTGAAATATTCCAGATGAAAATGACAAATTACAAATATATGTGAATGGCTCGATAACATAACTTATGATTTCTTTCATAACCATCATGTCCATATCTTCACAGTCTTTTGATCTTATATCAGCAATTTTTTTGACTACCATCAGTATTTCTTCCTTGTCGGTTCCCTTTAGAAACATGCTATTTTCACTACTATTAATAGAATGACCTGTATTTGTGTCCAATTTTGGTATTTTAGCAGCAAGGTTAGATCCAACTTTCACAAAAGAATTGTTAAATCCATTTGTGATTTCACTTTCATCGTGGATTTCCACATTGTTTTCAACAAAACATTTCTTACATCCTGGAGACACTCCGTTGTTCTCCTACACTTACATTACCAAAACCTCTCTTTACTTGAGACATTTTATATATCCTTGCATACTATGAAAGTATTATGACTTTAGAAAGTGGCAGCTCAGCTAAAATGTATTTACAGGGGCCGGGGTATGGTCCAATGTGACTTGGTGGACAAGCCCCCCTAGTGGTCTGTATACTTTTTTTTGTTGTTGTTTTTAACACATCTCATTTTCAGTTGTTTTGGTGTTTTTGGTATTTGCAGCATGTTTTTTTTTTTGATTGTGTGTTTCTTCATTTATTTTCTGTGATTGAAGATTTATTTTCTGTTGCATTTGTTTTTTTGTTTAGGAGTTAGGATTATTCATGTGTTTGCAGCACGTTTTAACTGTTTGCTGTGCATTTAGCTGAGTGTAGCTTGTTTGCACCGGTCGTCCACCGTTGAGACGGGACTCCTCAGTGACTGACCATGAAAGATGTACCTCTTCTGGTGTAAGTTGAACTAGATTATTACTGAAGCTCTCATATTAAAAATCAAAGCACCACCTAGTGGTCAAATATAAAAATCTAACGTTTGGTAATAAAGGTACAAAGAAAAAACATTACTGAAAGGAATGCATTATTTTATATGAGATTTAAAAAAAAAGACATAACAAAGATTATTCAGTTAAACTGCTTTTCTCTGATGTGGATCACCATGTCTTTGTTTAAATTTGACTTTTGTCCAAACCTTTGTCCACAAAGATCACAAGCAAATGCTTTCTGTCCTGTGTGAACTATCATGTGTTTGTTTAAATTTGACTTCTGTCCAAACCTTTGTCCACAAAGATCACAAGCAAATGCTTTCTGTCCTGTGTGAACTATCATGTGTGTGTTTAAAGTTGACTTCTGTCCAAACCTTTGTCCACAAAGATCACAAGCAAATGCTTTCTGTCCTGTGTGAACTATCATGTGTGTGTTTAAAGTTGACTTCTGTCCAAACCTTTGTCCACAAAGATCACAAGCAAATGCTTTCTGTCCTGTGTGAACTATCATGTGTGTGTTTAAAGTTGACTTCTGTCCAAACCTTTGTCCACAAAGATCACAAGCAAATGCTTTCTGTCCTGTGTGAACTATCATGTGTGTGTTTAAAGTTGACTTATGTCCAAACCTTTGTCCACAAAGATCACAAGCAAATGCTTTCTGTCCTGTGTGAACTATCATGTGTGTGTTTAAAGCTGACTTATATCCAAACCTTTGTCCACAAAGATCACAAGCAAATGCTTTCTGTCCTGTGTGAACTATCATGTGTGTGTTTAAAGCTGACTTATATCCAAACCTTTGTCCACAAAGATCACAAGCAAATGCTTTCTGTCCTGTGTGAACTATCATGTGTTTGTTTAAAGTTGACTTCCGTCCAAACCTTTGTCCACAAAGATCACAAACAAATGCTTTCTGTCCTGTGTGAACTATCATGTGTTTGTTTAAAGCTGACTTATATCCAAACCTTTGTCCACAAAGATCACAAGCAAATGCTTTCTGTCCTGTGTGAACTATCATGTGTGTGTTTAAAGTTGACTTCTGTCCAAACCTTTGTCCACAAAGATTACAAACAAATGCTTTCTGTCCTGTGTGAACTACCATGTGTTTGTTTAGATAATCCTTTCTGTTAAATCTTTTTCCACAGTCTTCACAACTATAACGTTTCTGTCCAGTGTGAACTATCATGTGTCTGTTTAGATCACCCTTTCTGTTAAATCTTTTCCCACAGTCTTTACAACTAAATGAGGTCTGTCTTGACTGTCTTTTCTCGACTGAGCCTCCAGTTTTCTTCACTTCAACACATTCCTTGACAACCAAACAACTTGAAGACATCACTGACTGACTCGTCTTGTGAAATTGTTTCCCATGCTCAGTGAAGCTGCAAGATTTGTTGACAGTGTTTACGCCTGACTCAGGAGCTCTGCTCTTCTTCCAGTCTTTGTCACCGTCTTCAGGTTCTGACCCAGAGTCTGATAAGTCTTTTAGCTGAGAGTCAGAGTCATTCACATCATCACCTTCATCATCCTCACTGACTTCAGTCTCTGAAGAGCTGCAATCATCTCCATAAGTATTTAGATCTGGGTTCCTGGTAGTCTCTGCTCCTCCACAGTCCTCTCCACCAGTTGATGCTTTCATCTGGTCAGCTGAACTGCTGGTTGGAAGATCTTCCTCTTTTACTTGGTGCTGATGAAGCTGTAAAAATAGATGTTTCTCTTCATCTTCCTCACTCTTCAAAGGAACAGCAGTGAATGCAAACCCGGGGTCATCAGTCTCTGTTTTCACACAAAACTGCTCTCCCTCTTGACTGGTCCACAGTTCCTCATCTTCCTCCTTTATGTTGAGGGTCTCTGGATCCTGTTGATCCACCCCAAGCATCTGTACTTCAGGAGCTTCTTTAATCAGAACCATCTGCTGAACATCTGCAGGGACCACAGAAAACGTGAACATCAGGCACAAATATAACTTTAAATTCACACATACAGCGATGCTTGAAAGTTTGTGAAGCCTTTAAAACTTTATAAATTTCTGCATAAAAATGACCTAAAACATCATCAGATTTTCACACAAGTCCTAAAAGTAGATAAAGAGAACCCAGTTAAACAAATGAGACAAAATATTATACTTGGTCATTTATCGAGGAAAATGATCCAATATTACATGATTTTTCCTGAGATTTGTCAAGCTGTTTTATCAGTAATGCACAAAAATAAATTAAATATTGACGAGAGCATGTACTTCCGGTTCCGGCGAGCTGACGAACAGCTGCTCCCTCTGGTCTCTCTGTAGTCTTTATCATCAAACTGACCCGTTTTTTTGAATTGGACTAAAGTTGGTCCACCTTCCAACTGACTCAGAGAGCCGAACTGGACCGTCCAAAAAAAAAAAAAAATTCCGGCCCAGGACCGGCCGCTACACTCCACCGGTCATTCTGAGCGCATCTTGCAAGCCAGGTGAGTCCTCGAGCTTGGGAGCCGTCCCACGAAGCCCCAGTGTTTCTTTGCCACTCTCACTGGATCCAAACTGAACTTCCCATCTGGATCTGTGGTTCTCCTGGTTCAAACAAGATTCGCAGGGAAGTTTTATGCTGACTTTTCTGCTGCCCTTTGTTTGTTTGAATTGGCCTCGTGGCGTGGGGGGAAGTGTACCTGGTCGAACCTGTGCCCCAGACCAGAACTGAACCAAGTTGGCTGTGGGGGACTTCGTTCTACATTAGGAATGTGCGATATGGCCTAAAATTCATATCACGATATGTATTGTGAAGGGTGGCGATAACGATATATATCGCGATATGTTTTTGGTATAAAAATTGCAATAGAAATGAAAAAAAAAAGCATAGTTTGTCCTTTTGCCATAATTTATTTTGAAAACTACAAAATAATCTCTATTAAGAAAATTTCACTACTAGGTCCAGAGTTTTTAAATAATTAACAACTCAAGCATTAGGCTTCTTTCTTGCAGTGCAAAACAGTGCAAAATATAAAAATATCTTGTGTAGTTTTAGCCATAAGTTTTAAACTAAAGAATATGTTGTTAACTCTTAACAGTTTCCAATATTGTCACTTAAGAAACGAACAGCAGAGCAGCATTTTACACTGAAAACACTTCACCCTCCAACCCTCTAGAGGGCGTCTCCTTCAGCTTTAAGGAGAGCTGACAAGGCGACCAGAAGAAGAACCAGTTTACTCTGTGGCTTTGACCAGAGGGTCTCGCAGTAAAATCACACAACACAGCGTTCTATTCACAGATCAGAGGGCAGGTTTCTCTAAAGCTGACCAACGCTTACTTTAACTTTCGACACACACAAAAAAAAACTTTCGACGGAACGCAGCGTTTTGCGCATGCGTCCGAATAAGGCAAAACTACGGCAAGCCGGACGAAGTTAGCATATAGCTTCAATACTTAGCACTCGAAGAAAAGACTTTAACACCACTTATGCACAGTTTTAAACTAAAAAAAGTTTAGATTAAATCTGACAACTCTAATTTAAAGCTGACCAACGCTTACTTTAACTTTCGACAACAACAAAAAAACTCGACGGAACGCAGCGTTTTGCGCATGCGTCCGAATATGGCAACACAAGCCGGACGAAGTTAGCTTGTAGCTTAGCACTCGAAGAAAATACTTTTAACATCACTTACGCACAGTTTTCAACACAAAAAAGTATCGATTAACTCTGACAACTTTGATTGTACACTTCAACACCACTTATGCACAGTTTTAAACTAAAAAAAGTAAAGATTAAATCGGACAACTGTGATTTTCTGCGGTTAGCCGGTAGAAGACAGATCTCTATCGTAGGCTAAATTTATATCGTTTATACCGTGTACCGGTTATACCGCGCATCCCTATTCTACATTAAAGCCGGTCTCACCACCGTGGGAACCACTGCTCTCACCTGGAGTCACTGGAGGTGACGCGCGGCTGCTTTGAAGTGCTGCTGAAACTGAACAGGAGCAGAGATGGGCAGTAACGACTTCAGCCTCTTCGTGGGAAGGTGGCCTTTCGTGCTATGGTGATCGGACGAGCAGAGTGACGTGAAGCGCGGAGTGGCTGCAGCTGCGCTGTTTTGGTGCTTGTTTTCCCGCTGCTGCTCCCTGCTGACCTGAAACAGGCTTGGACCATGCCTTTAATTTCAGGAGGATCTTCTGGCAGTTCACTCTACTATCCATCCATCCATCTATCCATCCATTTTCTTCCGCTTATCCGGGGTCGGGTCGCGGGGGTAGCAGCCTAAGTACTGCCTAAGAGTTCACTCTACTATTTGCTACAAATTATTTGTTTCTATTCGTTGATTCTGGGTCCAGCTTCTGTCCCCCATGGCCACATCCATTCTTATTCACAAGGGGGCTGGGGCCCCCCTCAGCCCAATTCAAACTGTAGTTGGGCCTCCACAACGGATTTGTTTGCCCATTTAACTTGTGACGCTTTATGGTCTGAGACTTTTCTGCACCATTCATATTATTGCCATTATTTTCAGATCTCAGACTATCTGGAATCACTGAATCTTATTAACACATCTGGATCTGCCCATCACTTCAACTTTCACTGTTTTTAGGTTCTGAATGATCGTGTCTTCATTAATGTTTCTCATGGTTCAATTATGGGGGCAAAATGTCACACTGTTAACTCCTGTAATTACACATCAGTGACAAAGAAGTCAAGAAAATGTCTGATAATAATGTTATTGATCTCAGGGATTCAGCCCCCCCCCCCACTAACTATAGTACACCAAATGACTTTAAAAATAAGTCTGGTCTTCGTTTCCTGCATGTAAACACTCGTAGCCTTCTAAAAAAACTTGATTACTTGAAAATTCAGGTCAGTTCTTCTGGGGCAGATGTGATCTTCATCTCTGAAACTTGGCTCAACAAATCTGTTCTGAATAATGATCTGGTAATCAATGGGTTTAAGATCTATCAATGTGATAGTGAAAAAAAGGGGGGGGGGTGGAGTCGCTATCTACATCAGAGATTCTTTGGCTGCCAGTATTGCGTCTAAAAAAACAATCCCAAACCAGTTTGAGGCTTTAGATGTGAACATCCCTTTGAAAGGAGGTCAGATCTTATCTGTAGTGGACTGTTATCGTCCCCCCTCCGCAACACCCGAGGCTCTGTCCTCCCTGACAGAATTCATAGGAAATTTAAAATACAATGAAATTTTGGTGGCAGGAGATTTCAACATTGACTGGGATAAGTCGACCCCCCTCTGTGATAAATTCAAGGAATGTTGCCTATCTCTCAATCTAACCCAACTCTAAGGCCCTGTTTACACGGACACTGTGTGGGGGAAACGGATGTTTTGGGTATGTTAATTAGGTGAAAAGTTTTGCGTTGACACTGTCGAATTCTGTGGATACGACTCTCTCCCCCTCCAACCCCCCGTCCTCATGATTTCACTGTAGTTACCATGCTGGGCCTTTAGATGGCGCTGTGATTTTTGGAACCTTCACTACTACGCATGCGCTGCCTGAGGTAAACAGTGCAGCTGCCTCGTCTGCTTTCCTCTCTGGCTAAAATCAGCTAACTACAAGTTGTTGTCAACAAGTTAACAACAAGTTAAAGCTGGAATTTGGACAAGAGTCAACAGATTTGAGTCAGTGGGACCCGCTTCATCTAACAAGCTGCACACTAGACGCTGAGACTGTGGACCAGAACCAGAACCGCTGAGTGGACTGTGGACCAGAACTAGTGCATTAACAGAGTACCCGAGTTTTCGACAACTCGAGTGCTTTGACTTCTATCGAGGCTTTTTTGTCCACCTCGGGTAGCCGTAGTGACGTCACATTTCACATTTCACAGCGCGCGGGGCAGCTTTTAGCTTTTAGTAGACGCTACAAAATGGATTCCTGTGTGCGCACGGATGTTAATGGAGCAGGCCGTCTTGTCAAAAAGGTAAAACAGTTTATAATTTTATAAAATGCGCTACTTCGTGTTGACTTTCTTTGTAGTAGATTGTGACAGCAGAGGGCAGTGTTGCAATGCAGGTCCCATATTATAACACGGCCGAAACGGCTTCCTGTCTCTCGTTTCACAAACAAAAAAAAACAAATATTCATCTCTCTAGAGCTACCAAAAACCTATAAACACAATCTCTAAAAGTAAACCTAAATTGCACAGCTGCAGGCGGTGGTACGGTGTGGCTGTGGCCCCATTTGTTTTTTAAGTTTCGGTTTTCAGCGCATTACTTTCACTTTTAAAATTAATAATAATAACTAATAGTTTTGTTTTTCCTGTGACTTATCTGCAGTATGATACATGATAGGAGCATAATAAATGCTCCCAATGTTTTGTTGGTCTTTTTTTTCTTTTTGTAAAGACGTTTTTAGGCATTTATATTTATTTATTTATTTTGCATCGTAAGACACTGTGACGTCATCGGCTACTCGAGCGTCGTTCGAGTTTTTTTATGTTAATGTCGAGGTTAAAAATTATGTACTCGTTCAACCCCTAACCAGAACCGGACTTTACTCCGTGATACAGCTGACTTACAGCAGGTAAATCAACGTTCTTAATATAATGTTTGCTTGTGTTTACTTTGATCACACAACAACTGAGTTTTTATTTATTTATTTATTTATTTCTGCCAGGTGGAGAAGCTGTCGTTCCAGCAGGCAGACGGTTCGGCGCGGTTCTGATGGGTCCAGATGAACACACAGCAAGAGTCCAGTTCATTAACGTAGTTACAGTTCGGTTCACGTGTTTTAATAGTGTGTTCAGTTTAATTCTCAGTGTTTGTGTTTAAACTTTGGTGCTGAATAAATAAATAAATAAAAAATAAACCTGGTGTCTTCATTTTCACAGCACGTTACGCACTGTTTAAAAAATGTAACGAGTCCAGATAGATACTGTAGTTCAGATAAATTTACATCTCCCACGCCAACATAAATACTGTTTATTATTGTTAAACTGTTATATTTTGCAACGTGACACGTGAAATGTCAGACTGTCCACGCGCATGCGGGCTGCGCGCATGTGGTTGACACAAAAGCTCCACGGGAGATGTTTACATTATCAGCGGGGGGTCAGCGAAAAAGTTCCACCTTGAGAGCAGGGTCAGGAAAGTATCGGTGTCATCGAGGGGGGCCAGCAGCGTCGTGTAGGCGATAAGCAAAGTCGCAAAGAAAAAGTAGCGGTTACACTCAAAATACGCGCCGTGTAAACTGGCCCTAACTCTCCCACTAGACCAAACAAAAATTGTCCTGAAGAATTTTCCATCTTAGATCTGTTTCTAACAAATATGCCTCACAAATTCCCTGGTACAGGTGTATTTGCTAACATTCTAAGTGATCACTGTGTGATAACAGCTCTTAGCACGATTAAACTTCCTCCTTCTAAGCCCAGAATAATTCAAAAAAGGGATTTGAAACATTTTTGTGAAGAGTCATTCCTCTGGGATCTATCCCACTTTGATTGGCAACGTATTATATTAATCAATGACGTGAACACCGCTTGGAACTATTTTCATAATAGTTTCAAAGTAACCCGGTTCACTTCATGGATCTGGGTCAGTCTAATGAGTCACTAATGTAAAGCTAGATTCATACTCGACGCATCGCGCAGCGCACGAGGGTGCGCGCTCCAAAAGTGACACAATTTCACAGTCCCCGCCCCTGCGCGTTGGCCCCGCACGTGGGATTAGCGCGTGTCGTGCACCTCTGAATTTTTGAAACTCCGCAACCTCTGCGCGCGCAGTGGGTGCTACGATTTGATTGACAGGTCCTCACCCGACAGCCTTCACCCTCTTCACGCCGGAGCCTGCAGCTGTTTGCGCCGCTGTGGTCGTGGAGACGGAGTCGCGACGCATGGAGGAATGTTTTGTGACACAAAATGTATTAAATTCTCCTTCATTCCTGATCTGGAGTCGGACTTTTCTTTTGTTTTTTCGCCAAAAGTCACGTGATCGCTTTCTCCTCCGCTGACTCCATGCATTAAAACCGCAAATAAAGACAACAGTTCAGCACGCGAGCGGAAAGCTATTTGTTTTTGTTGTGTGATTTCAAACAGTTCTTCTTCTACGGTAGATTTCTTCTTCTACACCTTTCTTGCAACATATGCACAGGTTTTAGAGGGTACTGCCTCCTGCTGGTCCGTAAAAGAACAGCACTTTGCCATGCGCCGCCGTGCGTCAACCATAAACACAGAGGCGACACTGTAAACGCATTTCGCCGCACGGCTGAGTGCACGCGCGGCGCGCGCGCTCCAGCCTGCGGACCAAAGCGCAAGTCTAACTCAGGCTTAACCCGGTTCACTTTATGGATCTGGGTCAATCTAATGAATCACTAAAGTAACCCGGTTCACTTTATGGATCTGGGTCAGTCTAATGAGTCACTAAAGTAACCCGGTTCACTTTATGGATCTGGGTCAGTCTAATGAGTCACTAAAGTAACCCGGTTCACTTTATGGATCTGGGTCAGTCTAATGAGTCACTAAAGTAACCTGGTTCACTTTATGGATCTGGGTCAGTCTAATGAGTCACTAAAGTAACCCGGTTCACTTTATGGATCTGGGTCAGTCTAATGAGTCACTAAAGTAACCTGGTTCACTTTATGGATCTGGGTCAGTCTAATGAGTCACTAAAGTAACCCGGTTCACTTTATGGATCTGGGTCAGTCTAATGAGTCACTAAAGTAACCTGGTTCACTTTATGGATCTGGGTCAGTCTAATGAGTCACTAAAGTAACCTGGTTCACTTTACGGATCTGGGTCAGTCTAATGAGTCACTAAAGTAACCCGGTTCACTTTACGGATCTGAGTCAGTCTAATGAATCACTAAAGTAACTAGGGGTGAACGATTAATCGCATTTGCGATTATCTCGCAATATGTTAAAACGCGATTCTCTAATCGCATGGGCTGCGATTTGACTGGTCACGTGACTTGGTAGTGAGCCGCTCTGGCCGCGCGCAGCTCTGAATGGAGCAAAACAGAGAGAGCAGGGAGGAGAAGACTGTGCGCTCCAACACAGTTGCTCCAGGCTGGACAGAAGTCATAAAAGTTATAAATTCAGGTAAGTGAAACGTGTATCTGAGAGCGCGAGCTGGTCACGTGACTTGGTAGTGATCCGCGCTGAGCAGCAGGAGGGAGCTCAGCTGAGCGGAGCAAAACAGAGCAGGCAGTAGGGAGGGGGACACCGTGCGCTCCAACACTATGTTGCCTGTTGCTTCAGGCTCGACAAAAGTCATAAAAGTTATAAATTCAGGTAAGTTAGCTCATTTAAACGTGTATCTGATCTTAGAGGCTGAAACACAGAGACCACGGGAGATAAACAGAGCCCAAGCTGGTCAAGTGACCGGGTCTGTTGTTGACAGTGCTCTGTTAGCAGCTAGCTCCGCAAGCTAACGTTCTGCTTGAAAAAGCGCATTAATTATCTGATTTAAAAAAAAACAGTTGTGTCGTTAGTGATATGAATTAATACAGAACCAGTAAAAATAATCGCATTTTAAATCGCAATCGCAATTTATAGAAAAAAAATCGCAATTAGATTATTTTCAAAAATCGTTCAGCCCTAGTGCCAACAGACAGGAGGTGGTCGACATGAGTGGCGCGGCCGCGCGGGGGGGGCGCGTGGCGCGTGGCGTGGCGCACGGTGGTCGACATGAGTGGCGCGGGGGGGTTTGAAGCCGCTTCTTTTAATTTAACAAATTTGTGTCGTTGCATTTAATTCTTTTTAAACTCAGAATACTTTCTGAGTAACAAAATATGAAGTTATTAGTGAAGGAAGTCCGTCTGGATAACAGCGGACCGACTCCTCGTAAATTTACGACAGGTCCGGACCACTCGTAAATTTTGTTCGTATCTGAAAAAAATCCTAGGATACGAAAACATTGTTGAATGCCACAAATGATCCTAAATCACTCGTACGCACAGTTTAAGAACAAATCTGTGCGTACGAACGGTTCGTGAATGAGGGCCATTGACTCTGGAGTTTCTATTGAAATTGTCCTTTTATTGAGAACACCTGAACACATTTGTTAAAGTCAGTCAGAGAAACACGTGGAGCACGTAAGAGAACAGAGCAATAATGTGAAGAACCAGACAACTAGAGGATTAAGATTATTTCACAGAACAAACCCAAAGTGACAAAAAAAGACCAAATGAAAGTAGAAAGAGGCGACTGCAGAGAAATGATGGAAGAAGGTTGGAAACGGAGGGAGCAGGAAGAAGAGTGAGGAGAAAGCAGCTCAGTGTTGTCAGAGCAGCTGAGTCTCTGCAGGAGAAAGAAGATGCAGAAGTTCAGAGAGAACATGGAGGCTCCAGCTGATCAGTCAGGAAGGAGCATTAAAGCTCCACTGACATCATCTTTTAACTTTCCATAAAATGGCACAACATATATTAAGATTGACCTCTGATCGTTTTTGCTAAAACAATGTTAAATTAATTAGAATTCCTCTCAAAAACAGTTTAAAATTAGCGCCATTTTTTTAACACGATAAATAGGGATTTCCCCGTCGCAGGATGATGACGTCATAACAAGAATTTTCTCTACTGCGCAGCTTGAAAACAATGGAGGAGCTACAAACTCGATCCGTCCAATTTAGCCATTTAAAAGTTAATTTTTTAGCGGATTGTCTTCAGAGAAGCCAAAGTTATTTCCAGTAAACAGCAGGTTATAATGTTTTTCAGCTCCTGCTGGTTTTTGGAGACCTTCACTTCATGAGGTGAGCTGCTGTGTGGAGTTACATGAGCTGCATGTGGACGAGGCAGAAGTAATTCTACAACATGTACATCGTCTCCACAGCACTGAAATGGTAATATATTAGTTAATGTTTCTAATAATTATTCAACATTATTAGTTATTAGTTTGTGTACAAAACAATTTGCACAGGCTCCTGCAGCTGTTGATTATTTTGCTTCAATTTGTCAGCTTTGTTATTTAATCCAGTCAACATGTTTACAATACTTCATATTTATTTTTCTATTTAATTTGGACATCACTTGGTGTTATAGTGGTGTATCATTAAAATGATGGAAATACTGTACATGACATTAGTTTGACCCATTGTCTTAATATACAGTATACTGCATATAATATATACTGTGTGTGTCTGTGTGTTTTATCATCAATTCACAGAAATATCTTCACCTGAAGAGTGGACACAGGTGGCGGTTCTGTGAAGAAGCTGGAAGCACCTGTTGTGAGGCTGAGGAGTTCTGGCGTGGGTCACGGCCAAACAGTGACTCTGAGTTTACTGGCCTGTTGTTTTGTGTACTTGAATAAAGCGTTGGCTGAAGCAGAACGTCTGGTGCTTGAGTGACCGCGACAACGTTACACCAGAAATACTACAGAAATACTACAACTTGCCAGAGCATTGACATGAAAATGAAATCCATCCATCCATCCATCCATCTTCTTCCGCTTATCCGGGGTCGGGTCGCGGGGGTAGCAGCCTAAGTAGGGAGGCCCAGACTTCCCTCTCCCCAGCCACTTGGAGCAGTTCCTCCGGGGGAATCCCAAGGCGTTCCCAGGCCAGCCGAGAAACATAGTCCCTCCAGCGCGTCCTGGGTCTTCCTCTGGGTCTCCTCCCGGTGGGACGTGCCCGGAACACCTCACCAGGGAGGCGTCCAGGAGGCATCCTAACCAGATGCCCGAGCCACCTCAACTGGCTCCTCTCGATGTGGAGAAGCAGCGGCTCTACTCCGAGTCCCTCCCGGATGACTGAGCTTCTCACCCTATCTCTAAGGGAGAGTCCAGCCACCCTGCGGAGAAAACTCATTTCAGCCGCTTGTATCCGAGATCTTGTTCTTTCGGTCATAACCCAAAGCTCATGACCATAGATGAGGGTGGGAACGTAGATCGATCGGTAAATTGAGAGCTTTGCCTTTTGACTCAGCTCTCTCTTCACCACGACAGACCGGTACAGCGCCCGCTTCACTGCGGACGCTGCACCTATCCGCCTATCGATCTCACGCTCCAGTTGAGAGGTGACATTCCATGTCCCAATGGCCAGCTTCTGTAGCCGAGGATCAGACCGCCAGGGTCCCCGCCCTCGGCCGCCACCCATCTCACATTGCACCCGACCCCTTTGGCCCCTCCCACAGGTGGTGAGCCCATGGGAAGGGGGACCCACGTCTCCTCTTCGGGCTGTGCCCGGCCGGGCTCCATGGGTAAAAGCCCGGCCACCAGGCGCTCGCCAGCGTGCCCCACCTCCGGGCCTGGCTCCAGAGTGGGGCCCCGGTGACCCGCGTCCGGGCGAGGGAAAACTTAGTCCATTAATTGTACTCATCATAGGGGTTTTTGGGCTGCACTTTGTCTGATCCCTCACCTAGGACCTGTCTGCCTTGGGTGACCCTTCTAGGGGCATGAAGCCCCTGACAGCATAGCTCCTAGGATCATTGGGACACTCAAACCCCTCCACCACGGTAAGGTGGCAGCCCAGGGAGGGGTGAAAATGAATCAATGAAAATATAAATTTAATATTTTTTCTGACAGTTCAAATGAACATATTGTTTGAAAAAAAAGGATAACAATGAACCAAGTGTTTATGTAGTTATGTGTAAATAAAGTTACAGTAGTACACTATATTATCTGTTAGTGTTGAGTTATTCTTTGTGAGAATATTTGTGTATCTGTTTTAATTTCATTCGTTCATCTACAACTCACAGAAAGTACTTTAGTAAAAACAAAATTGGTGAATGTTAAAAAAACATTTTATTAAAGTAAAACCATCCCATATTATCAAATATATGAAAACCTATGGGGAAACATTAATATGAACAGATTATCAAAAAAAATTGAGTTTAAAAAATATCAGCAAGTGGTGTTTGACTTCATCAGCTCCTAAAAAATGACACTTTACAGCTGTAAATCTGCAAAATCAGAACTTCTTCAGACTCCAACACCCTCCTCGTCCACCCTTGATGTCCAGGTGTTGTAGGTCTGGATGCAGAGGACATCTGTCTAGTTTCTCTTCAAGGTTTGTTCTCCACCACCTGTGTCCACTCTTCAGGTGAAGATATTTCTGTGAATTGATGATAACCAGACACACACAGTATATATTATATGCAGTATACTGTATATTAAGACAATGGGTCAAACTAATGTCATGTACAGTATTTCCATCATTTTAATGATACACCACTATAACACCAAGTGATGTCCAAATTAAATAGAAAAATAAATATGAAGTATTGTAAACATGTTGACTGGATTAAATAACAAAGCTGACAAATTGAAGCAAAATAATCAACAGCTGCAGGAGCCTGTGCAAATCGTTTTGTACACAAACTAATAACTAATAATGTTGAATAATTATTAGAAACATTAACTAATATATTACCATTTCAGTGCTGTGGAGACGATGTACATGTTGTAGAATTACTTCTGCCTCGTCCACATGCAGCTCATGTAACTCCACACAGCAGCTCACCTCATGAAGTGAAGGTCTCCAAAAACCAGCAGGAGCTGAAAAACATTATAACCTGCTGTTTACTGGAAATAACTTTGGCTTCTCTGAAGACAATCCGCTAAAAAATTAACTTTTAAATGGCTAAATTGGACGGATCGAGTTTGTAGCTCCTCCATTGTTTTCAAGCTGCGCAGTAGAGAAAATTCTTGTTATGACGTCATCATCCTGCGACGGGGAAATCCCTATTTATCGTGTTAAAAAAATGGCGCTAATTTTAAACTGTTTTTGAGAGGAATTCTAATTAATTTAACATTGTTTTAGCAAAAACGATCAGAGGTCAATCTTAATATATATATATGTTGTGCCATTTTATGGAAAGTTAAAAGATGATGTCAGTGGAGCTTTAAAAGCATCAGGCTGTCAAACATCTGTTTGTGTGACTGCGCCCCCTGCTGGAGATCCTCCTCTCCAACACACAACAGCTGCACTGACAACACCGAGAACCCAGAGGAGAGCATGCAAACTTCATCATCATCATCATCCTTAGTGCCGCAGTCTGGAATATAATCCTCCTTACCATCACAATAATCTTCATCATATCATCTGTAGACAAATACAGGTCCTTCTAAAAAAATTAGCATATTGTGATAAAGGTCATCATTTTCCATAATTAATGATAAAAATGAAACTTTCATACATTTTAGATTCATTGCGCACTAACTGAAATATTTCAGGGCCTTCATTGTTTTAATACTGATGATTCTGGCATACAGCTCACAATAACCCATAATTCATATCTCAAAAAATGAGCATATCATGAAAAGGTTCTCTAAACGAGCTATTAGCCTAATTATCTGAATCGACGAATTAACTCTAAACACCTGCAAAAGATTCCTGAGACTTTTAAACCAGAAGGCCATCATTGACACCCTCAAGCAAGAGGGTAAGGCACAGAAAAAAAATTCTGAACAAATAGGCTGTTCCCAGAGTGCTGTATCAAGGCACCTCAGTGGGAAGTCTGTGGGAAGGGAAAAGTGTGGCAGAAAACGCTGCACAACGAGAAGAGGTGACCGGACCCTGAGGAAGATTGTGGAAAGGGCCGATTCCAGAGCTTGGTGGACCTGCGGAAGCAGTGGACTGAGTCTGGAGTAGAAACAACCAGAGCCACCGTGCGTGCACAGGCGTGTGCAGGAAATGGGCTACAGGTGCCGCATTCCCCAGGTCAAGCCACTTTTGAACCAGAAACAGCGGCAGAAGCGCCTGACCTGGGCTACAGAGAAGCAGCACTGGACTGTTGCTCAGTGGTCCAAAGTACTTTTTTCGGATGAAAGCAAAGTTTGCATGTCATTCGGAAATCAAGGTGCCAGAGTCTGGAGGAAGACTGGGGAGAAGGAAATGCCAGAAGTCCAGTGTCAAGTACCCACAGTCAGTGATGGTCTGGGGTGCCATGTCAGCTGCTGGTGTTGGTCCACTGTGTTTTATCAAGGGCAGGGTCAATGCAGCTAGCTATCAGGAGATTTTGGAGCACTTCATGCTTCCATCTGCTGAAAAGCTTTATGGAGATGAAGATTTCATTTTTCAGCACGACCTGGCACCTGCTCACAGTGCCAAAACCACTGGTAAATGGTTTACTGACCATGGTATTACTGTGCTCAATTGGCCTGCCAACTCTCCTGACCTGAACCCCATAGAGAATCTGTGGGATATTGTGAAGAGAAAGTTGAGAGACGCAAGACCCAACACTCTGGATGAGCTTAAGGCCGCTATCGAAGCATCCTGGGCCTCCATAACACCTCAGCAGTGCCACAGGCTGATTGCCTCCATGCCACGCCGCATTGAAGCAGTCATTTCTGCAAAAGGATTCCCGACCAAGTATTGAGTGCATAACTGAACATAATTATTTGAAGGTTGACTTTTTTTGTATTAAAAACACTTTTCTTTTATTGGTCGGATGAAATATGAAAATTTTTTGAGACAGGAATTTTGGGTTTTCATGAGCTGTATGTCAAAATCATCAGTATTAAAACAATAAAAAACCTGAAATATTTCAATTGGTGTGCAATGAATTTAAAATATATGAAAGTTTCATTTTTATCATTACATTATGGAAAATAATGACCTTTATCACAATATGCTAATTTTTTTAGAAGGACCTGTATGAAAAAGAATGCTGCGTCTGCACAATCAAACGTAAAAAAAACAGATGAAGACAGCTTCCACGTGCAGCCATTCAGAAGACACTTTTGTTTCATGAGGTTCTGATGGAAGTCATCCAAAACAAATACCACAAAGCAAAGGGAGAAAAGGAAAGGCAAATAATTGCAAAAGTAATACTGTAACAGGAAAAATTATTAAAAAGTACAGACTACAACGCTTGGCTCAAAATTCATTAGGGTTTTCCAAGAAAATATGGAAAAAAGGGAAGAATGTTAATTATGCCCACCAACGGACGCAGAACATCAGAGTTCCAAATAGTTTAGAATAAAGCTGGTCTCACCACTATCTTGTAAACTTTTCTTTTGACCTTTGCCGACACCCTTAGTGATGCCACTAATAGAAAAACTGTATATGTGTGTGTGTGTGTGGGGGGGTAAACAGATACAACATTGTTTCTAATATTTTCAAGATTCTGCCATTGAAGGTCAACATGGCTGAAATAACCAGGTTGTTGAAGTGATATCTCACTGACTGCAGCTGGCAATGGCATGAGAATATCTTTTGACCTTTGTTGGGTTTTCAACTTCTGTTTGTGACTTTCCAAAGCTGTTGTAGACATCTCTAACTCGTCTTCAGAGCACCAGAGCTGAATTTTGGCTCAGAGAAAAACGTGGAGAAGAACCTGACATGGTGCAGGTGCAAGCACACATCACCAGACTGGGACACCAAAAGGACTGGGGCTGGTGAGAGGAGTGGAGACACCTGGGCAAAATGACAACAGGGAACAGGTGTAGGTGGGTGGGGCAGAACCAGTGTGTGAAGAAATGGAAAAGTACTGGTCAAATGAACTGGTGGCACAGGGAACCACAGAGGAACAGAACAAAACACAGAAAACAAACATATTAACAAAAACAGATACATTTGATGATAAGATCACTGGTAGGAACCTTTAAGATAAACTGGCTTAAAGCTTGTTTAACTCAATCTAATTCCATGTGGTTTCATATACTGTACCCAGATCTTTATTTAAACAGCTAGGAGGAATTGAATTTGTATTAAAATGTGGCTTTGAAATTAGTAAAATTCCTATAAAATTAGCTAGTTTCCACAAATTCTTTCTTTCTGGAAAATTTTGTTTACCCATAACTTTTCTCCCCATATGTCAACCTTATAGAACAATTGCTGGGTTTCAGATGACGTAGCAGTGACGTCACAGAATGCAGATGCGGGGCAAGAAAAAAAAAGTAAACGCAGCCGTTTCCTTCTGTTGCTGATTCAGCATCAACATGCCTAAATTCTGTGCCGTTTACGGTTGTTGCAACCGCTCTAATCGAGAGATAGATAAAAGTTATTTTCGTGTTCCGAAAGTAGTATGCTACAAGGGGATTAATTTAAAAAAACTTACAGAAAAAAGACGACAAACGTGGATTACAACCTACGGCTAAAAACAGGAGGTGCAGAAACTGACGAGAGTCTGCAGCGACCACTTTGTTACAGGTAAGGGTCGTATCGTTTAAATCATATTTTCAGATATTTTATTGGACAGTAACTAGAAAGACAGGTAAGATATGTTATGCCCTAGCTTGTGTAGTGGTTCAACACTTGGTTGTTCCCAGAAAAAATCCGATTAGAATGCTAATGTTGTTAGCGGTTAGCTTAGTGCTAGGAAAGGCATTTACGTGTTTTACTTTAAAGTGGTGTCTTATATTTAGGTTGTCCGAGTGCAGCAGGTGATGTACATTCCCAAGACTGGGCCCCCACTGTTAACCTGGGGTACCAAAGAAGTAACGAGTGGCCACAAACAGAAGCATCCCTCCGGCGCAGGGAAAGAGCTAAGGCCTGGAAGCTTCTCTGCACTGAGGAGGCCAACAGTCTGGAAGATGAGCTCTGTGAAGAAAGCTTACCAGCCCCTGAAAACGAACGATTCAAAGGTAAAATAATAATAAATAAAAATACTATTTATTTATTTATAGAATTTCTGAACGTAATTTTTAATAATTAAATATTTGCAGATGCAGAATGCCAGACGGATCTAAGCATGGTTGACCTCACAAAGCTGGAGGATGCAGTGAAAGGCTACACAACTGAGATCTGCGACCTTAAGGAAAAAGTCTCAGTGACTAAATTTACTCCTGAAACCTTCCAGAACAACGATAAAACAAAGTTTTATACGGGACTGCCCAACTTTTTAGTTTTGATGCAAATTTTTCAGCTCTGTGAACCTTATACATCAGCATGTCATCACTGTCAGCACTCTCCAAATTTGAGCAATTTATTATGATACTTATGCATCTCAGATTACATCTGCAGCTTCAAGACCTTGCCTATAGATTTAATGTGTCAAAAGCCACTGTGTCTCGAATTTGTTTTAGAACGATTCATGTTCTCCATGAAAGATTACAATTCTTAATAGTGGCCTGAGCGACAAGTAATTCAATCAACTATATTTATATAAATATTTTAAGTTTAAATGATTATACATGTATTTATCATTTAAAGTAAATCAAAAGTAAATTAAATCACTAATACTGTTACAGACCATATTTGTACATGTTAATTGTTCATGAAGACAAAAAAAAAATTTACCCAATAAGGTTGAATATTTTTAATTTATTCAATGAACTCCATAACCAATCTTTGTGAATATTGGTCAGTTAAAATGACATGAGTTTTGCTATTGAAATAAAAACATTTTTCTGAAGTAGACTCATTTTGCAACATTTGTGACATATGACATTTGTATGTGCTGTTATTTAACATATTAGAACACCTTTGAAATTCACAAGCTAATCTCATATTGATTTAAATATATCATTTGATTTAACATACTTAACTTTTCAATTAAGATTATTGTAAATAAAAAACAGCTGTCATGACATGTAACAACATCACATGACCCTTCTGCAGAGTGCTTGCTACAGGTGTAGCTGAAACATGTTATGGTAGTGACAAATGTTTTTGGGGAAAAAAGAGCAACTGTTTAAATTTGTATAAACTTTTCAAACTCCTTTCATCAACTACTCCAAATAACATTCTTGATTCTTAGATTGGTTAGTCACGTGTGGATTTCTGTCCCAGGATTTCAGGTAGGATGCAATGTGTAAAATAGTGCTGAATTTTGGGAACTGCTGTTTCCCACAGCTGGTCATCTGGCAGAATTCTTTCCACATAAATATCATTTTCACTCCATACTACAAAATCACAATATTGTACATCCACAATGTGAATCTGATCCTGGAGCTGATGGTAATAAGGATGGTTCCTATCCAGTTGTACAGAATCTCCAACCTTGACGAGACGACGAGACAAAAACCAGGCTGTCCAGCACACATCCTCAGACCGACTTCATGCTGTTTGCTCTGTGGGCACTGAAGGACAAGACAATGAAACTTAGACATAAAAAATAAATACGGTAGTCTCCAAAACATTTCAATATGATACTTTTTTAAAGATTGTGTTTCACTCATTTCACTATCCAACACCAATGTTAGAAAATGAGACTATATTTATGTCTCTGTCAACCAGGTGTGTTCCACAGGTAAGAATGTATTAATCTGGACTAAGTTTTAAAAGGTGATGGAAAGGTCACACATTTTTTAACTGGAAACAAGGCAACATCCCACAAACTGCAAGACCATCCCCAAAACTACGGCTACATGCTGTGAAATATGCAAACAACAAAGATTTGAGTAAAAAATTATAGTTGTAACATTCATACTGTGAGGTGCGCAAAGTCTGCAGTGCAGTACCCTAATGCATGCTCAATAATCCAGGTAGAAAAATCTAAAAAAGCTAAGTCTGCAGTGCAGTAGTCCAAACCTTTTGAGAAATAAATTTTACCTTGATTTCACACACCCTGGCTCCATGACAGTCACATGAAACGACTCCATCTGGTGAGGCTCCCATGTATGGCCACCTTGAGTTTAACCAGCTAGTATCTGAAGTTACAAAGAAGATACGATCACCTTGATGATACTGTATTATCAAAACAAAAAAAATCATAATATTTTCAGTACATTAACTTACCTTTTTAATGGAGTTACTGTAGATCTCTGACCTACAGTGTAGAAATGCATATGACTCAACGTTAACACATACAACTCCAGCACGAATTTGGCTTTACAGAAGCTAAATATATTATTTTTAAGTAGATCCACGCACATAGAAATAACAGGGGGCTAACTAAACTTGTTGTTAGCATTAGCGATAGCGTAGTTAGCATAGGCTAATTACTAAATAAATAATACATCTCACTACTCACCCGGGCAGAAACAAGTCGACAACCATTTAAAGCTTCTTTTGATCCTAAATGGTTAACCCAAAACTCGTCCTCGCCAGTTTATTTAGGGCTTTGGCATACTTGCTGTAATCCATTCTGCTGTGTTTTGAACTGGGGAAAATCACTTCCTGCCCCGCATCTGAATTTCGCGCCACTTCCGGGTCACGTGATTGCAACCCAGCAATAGAGTGATAACTGTTAACAGAAAGTCAATATTTAAAAGAAATTGGTTTGAGCTTGCATAGGCGTTCATTCATTCATTCAACCTTTATTTAGTCAGGTAAATCTTTTGAACCTCATGGGCTCATTTACGAAAGCGACCTGCTAAAACTAAAGAACAATGA
>JBBPBX010000056.1:99260-120645 GCA_038048925.1 Garcialebias charrua | reverse complement strand
AGAGCCCCGCAGCCTCTACACCACTCAGCCACACATGTCCCACCGCAAAAGCGGCCGGCATACGAGGCCGAGCACCGGCAGAGACCACTGCCGGGTCCACCTCGGACCGAACACGCCTGGAGTAAAAACAGATTTGTTCCCCACCAGGAGGTCCGACACAGAGCCTCCTCGGCGAATCGGGACACCAGACAGAAGCGTGCCTAATGAACCAGGTCCGCTTCTTGACTTTACATGATCACCCGCCCATGCGGTACGGGAAATGATCTTTTCACATCCAGACTTTGTTTGTAGCACGGTACAAAAAGCTGGTGACTTTGTTTCATGCACGAATCATGTCTTCTCTGCTATGAGTGACATAAAGTCAAATATGTCGTTACATATAAGCACGAATAAAGTTAAAAAAACAGCCCTCTGTTTCTTGACTCAACCCCCCCCAACAAACAGAAAAGACGGTTCCCTCTATTCTTCCAGCCGATATAAAGGGCGGGGGATATCATTCCCCCCTCCCTCGTGGGTCACAAGGTGTTAGCCTAATCAATAAACCCCAGCAGGGTACCTTGGGTCTGTCTGCAACAGACAAGTCCAGAGGCGCCTGCAAGCAGGCCCATCAGTCCTCACAGAGACAGGTGAGGCGGGTCACGTGTTCCAGTCCCCACTCTGTTGTAAACCACGGGGCCTACAATACACAAATCAAACAAACCCGTGACACGTCTGCACTCCAGGGGTGCGCGCCGACAGAATCTGATAACCCACCTTCCTGGCCACCTATTCAACGGATGCCAGTAAGTGACGGGGGGTCATGGCAGAAGCTCGCAGGCCAACACCAGTATCACACGTTCCCAAAGACAGTTGTGATGAAACTGCAGCATGTGTAAACATAGTGCAGAACAGGAATGGCACCAGGGCTAAATCAGACTCCTCTTCCCTTTAATCGAAGAGGACTGAACTTTCTGTCACCAACCAATCTAAAGTCTGCTTAACACAAAGGACCATCTCAAACAGCTCCACATCCTCATGCTGAAGCTATCCCATTATCCTCAGTGGGCAACATGCCATGCTTAGGCAGTGATCCTGCAGCGTGGGACCGTGCTCGCTGTACTGACTTAGCTCTGCTCTTAAACGACACGCCCGCACCGGGTGAAATACAGCTCCCCGGAGGTTCATCAGGCTCCAGGGTTCTGATGAGGCCGGAGACCAGTAAACCAGACTCAACCAGGAAACGGGCTGGAGTCAGGAGATCTGCTCGTATACAGAACTTGCAACCCTTTCGAACCATGACTCCCAACAAAAAGAGGAAAAACAGACATTCTGTTCTGCTTTTGTCTAATAATGACAGCAGATTGCCTCCGCTTCCAAACACTCTCGATCAGAGTAGTATGGCGGTGCATCTGCAGGAAGGCCCTCTCCCTAACGTGGTTGGCCTTCAATGGACCACAGAAATCAGGGCTTTTGAGGGAGAGCTGGTTCCACCACCTGCTCCTCTCCAGGGAACCTCCACGTCACCAGAAGGAACAGTCTCGCCACTTAGGCTGAGAACTGTGGCTAATTTTAGCTTGGTGGCGGAGAGGAACAAACTGGTGGCCTCAGGCCTGCCCAAGAACGTGGTAAATACCATTCAAAACGCACGAGCTGTGTCAACACAGTCTCTCTATGCCCGGAAATGGCATATTTTTGAAGCTTGGTGCACGGAAAGAAATATTATTTCTTATTCATGTGACTTGGCCCAGCTCCTCACCTTTCTTCAGGACCTACTGGAGAAAGGTCATTCTTTCTCAACCATTAAGGTGTTTTTATCAGCTATTTCAGCTTGTCACAAGGGCTGGGGGAGCAGGACGCCTGGCGTGCACCCGCTCATAATAAGATTTATGAAGGGCGTGCTAAGGAAGAGACCCCCCAGTAGGATATTGACCCCTGGATGGGATCTTACTCTGGTCTTGGGGGCTCTCTGTGATCCCCCATTCGAACCACTGAGCGACATTAAGATAGATTTATTATCTTATAAGACCGCTCTACTTCTGGCTCTTTGCTCGGCAAAACGTATGGGTGACCTCCATGCTTTGTCCGTACACCCAATGTGTACCAGGTTCGCCCGTGACGGGTCAAAGGTCACCCTAAGGCCTAATTCTGCGTATATCCCCAAGGTCTTGACTTTGAACTCCAGAAGTCTGGACTTTGATCTCTCTTCTTTTCCACATGCTCCTATCCTCACTCAGGAACTGGAAAGGCTGAAGGCTCTCTGCCCTGTGAGAGCTTTAAGCGCTTACATGCAAAGAACAGCTGAATGGAGAAAAACAAATCAACTGTTTGTGTGCTTTGCTGCACCAGCTACAGGAAAGGCCCTATCAAAGCAGCGCCTCTCACATTGGGTGACTGAGGCCATAAAAAGGACGTACAGTAGCAAAGGTCAACAGGTGCCCTCTGGAGTGCGCACTCACTCCACTCGGGGCGTGGCCACCTCGTGGTCACTGTTCAAGGGTGTACCAGTTGCAGACATCTGTGCTGCTGCGAACTGGAGCTCAATGAACACGTTTGCAAAGCATTACAGTTTGGATGTTACTGCGTATGATGTCAATCAGGCTGTCCTTTCTAACACACAGTAGAAAGCAACCTTGGGATGCCTGCTGAATAAAGGCGGATGTTCACACTAGCATGCATTTTACTGAGCATTTCAAGGGCGTGATTGAATTTTGTTCCCATAGCATTTATGTTGCACCAAGTGACATGACTGATAAGGGAACTGAAAGTTATGCACCATAACTCATGTTCCCCGAAGGAAGGGAACGAGGTGCAACATACCTGGCCCTTTTCAATGCTGAAAGCTCGGTGAAGTGCATTTTTGAGAACGATGGATGGGCATCAGCGCCTTAAATACCCAGAGGGCTGGGTCTCTGGCGTGACGCTGACGCCCCTGCCGTAAAGGCGTGATTGTATTCCTTCAGGTAATCGCGCGGGGGCGCAATTCCCATAGCATTTATGTTGCACCTCGTTCCCTTCCTTCAGGGAACATGAGTTATGGTGCATAACTTTCAGTTTTTACCAGCTAGCTGCAGGAGGTCGGTGCAGCTAACGATGTCCTGTTTTGGGATAAACCAACAGCAGTCAGCTGCTCTCAGAACATCTGATTCTGCAGCCTGCATGCATGCAAAGCAGCTTTTTTTTTCACTAAATGTGTACTTGTGCACATTACAAGTGAGTTTTTGCTCTTTATATCTAAACTGAAATGATTTTGTCCGATAAGAGGCAAGATTCCACAGAAACATCTGGCTGAGGAAAACATCCCTCTGCTGAGTGAGGTGACCTGTGGAATCACTAAAGTTCTATCTTATCTTATCTTAACTCCATCTTGGTGGATTTTTACAGAGACTCTCAAATATAAAAGTGGAGCACCACCTAGAAAGCTAATATAAAAAGTGCAAGTATAGGATAAGAGATAAAAAGAAAAAGCATCACTGAGAGGAATGCTTTATTTTATGAGCTGATAAATATGGTATAAAATTCTATTTAGTGTACATTAATGTGGATTATTGTTCCCCTCAGGAACACGAGAGTGTAGTAAAGTTACTGTGAGGTTATGAGAGATTTGAAAAATATCTGACAAAATAAAAAAGCAGGATTTTTTAAAGGCTTTGCCAGTAAAAATCCAGTTCATTGACTGCACCAAAATAAATAAATTAATAAAAACACAGACAAAGAAATAAACGTGTGTCTGATTCCCCCCCAGAAGATGATACAAGGGTTAAGAAACCCCAGTAGGTCACCAGAATTTCAATCCAAATTTATTTGCCAAAGAAAACTGTTAACTGTTTACACGTGAGGGCTTTCTGTGTGTGGTTTCTGCACCTCCCTGTTTTTCTCTTCCTCATGTTTCTACTCCTGTGCACACCTGTCCTGAATCCCAGTCACCCCAGTTGTTTCCCACTCAGTCTCACTGGTGTTCTGTATCTGTGTCTTTTCACTCCTCTGGTATCCAGGCATTATCCCTTCCACGATGTCTGTGTCTGCTCTACTTGTCATCTTCCTCCTTGTAAATAAAATTTGCTGCCCCGTCAGCATTTTTGTTTTGCCTATTTAATACTCGGCGTCTCTGTTGCCTTCCTGCACGTGGGTTCAACTCCTTACCCACCAGATCATGTCAACGTGGAGATAAAATACAAATAAAAATGGAGTTTCTGTGGAACTGCTGGGTGTGTGAAGCAGGGATGAGCTGGTTCAGTTTGTTTGCAAACCCTCAGCACCGTCCTTGGTTTGGAGCAGGCAAATATTTGCTCATCATTTAATCTTTGTTCACCTACTGTGAAAAAACAAACAAAAAGACTGTGTCATGAACCATGACAAAACATATGGAGAAAACTGTACCATATTTTACCATAAAATATTTTCTCAACTTAAATAAGAGATATATGTGGACAGAACGATATAAGGTAAACATTTCCTTTAGGGAATGCATATCACCCGCTACTATTCATGCTAGAGTTTTACTAAGATTATTTTATGTTAAGAAAGTTGTTGACATTTTAATCAGACTTCGAATGTAACATTATGGATGCTCTCAGGCTATATCACAAGGTTTCACTCAGTGCACGTGTTGAGTCGCACTCTCAGCTACTAACACACATACTTCAGTTCCATATCTGCAAAACCAACTAAATTAAAGCTTATTTGGGGTTTTAAGAGTTTAGGTAGTTAGGGCAGCCATCATGAAGTGGGATGACCTAAAAGGTTATTCAGTTGTAGATGAACATCCAATAATTAATTCATGAAAGTTTCATTAAAACCCATGCAACCTGTCATGAGATAATTTAGCCAGAGACACATACAGCCCACAGGCTTTAACATGATCAAACATATTTTGCCTTTCTGTGCTGAGGGATATAAAAAAATATTCATTAGAGGAATTGTGATGTTTCATAAATGGATCAATGTTGACTGGAACTGGCTGTAAGGGGGTTGTCCTTGAAGTATGTCATCTCTTGTGTTCAACAGCAACAAAACTCTGCAGATGTTGGAGAACAAAAGCATCCAAAGGGATAACACCAACGCCCATATTAGCAGAGAAGTCACTGATGTGGAAGAGCTTATTAATGTGTGCATGTCACTACCTGCTCAATCAGCGGTCAGTCAGAAGCAGCCGAGGCATTTCGATGTGTCTGGATCTGTCCAAGTTCATCATGTATTGTACAGTATGAAGGTGGATCTCTGCAGCCCAGAGCCTCTTCACGTGGCTTGTTTCACGCTTAAAGATGACCAGGATTCATCTGTTCAGGGAATCAGACTGCGCTTCAGGACTCTGAGTGCCGGTTCAAAACCTGCGCCCCTATAAGCGGGCTGCCAGGAACCAGAAGTGGCATGCAGTTAAATTACTGACAATAAATATTTTAAGTTTGGATCAACTTTTGAGAGTTTAGGGATGAAATGGCTGAAAAATTTTTTTTCTGAAATGTTTTGTGTAAATTTCAATAATAAGTCAAACATACTCATTGCAAAGTACGAAATCAAACAAAGAACGTTATCCTGATCTTTATCAAACAGTGCAGTTTCAAAAAAGTTTACTAATGATGTGCATTTCTGAAATGTGGGTAGACACTTGGTATAAACAAAACACTTGGTGGAATCCACCAAAAGCCACGTGAAGTTTAAGTCAACCAACTTTACGCCAAATTTACACTACATGCGGTCCGGCTCCGCCCCGCTCCGCAGGTCGCAGCTGAGCGAGTCCAGTTTCCACTACCTCCGNCAAACAAAGAACGTTATCCTGATCTTTATCAAACAGTGCAGTTTGAAAAAGTTTACTAATGATGTGCATTTCTGAAATGTGGGTAGACACTTGGTATAAACAAAACACTTGGTGGAATCCACCAAAAGCCACGTGAAGTTTAAGTCAACCAACTTTAGGCTGGTTGTAGTCTGTAGAAAAATATGCTGGAGTCAGATGAGCACAGAATCTCTGAGGAGGTGGAAATATAAAAATGAATCTGTTTCTAAATGCAAAAGAAAAGAGATGGAGTAGATGTCAAGAGTCATGGAGCACCATAAACAACAGAGGTAAGTTCAATGTTGACGTTTTATGGTCAAAATAAAACCAAATCTCATGTAAATTATACAAAAATATGAGAAGAATCTAAAGAAAAAGGAAGCAAATGTTGTGGTAAAATATCATTCAACATTAGCATTAAGTAAAAATCGATGCCACTGAGTCTCTAAATGACAGCAAGAATGTGGGTTTATTAAGGAGCTTCAAAATGTTGATTATCAGTCAGAACAGCAAAAGAATCCAAAACCCTTTAAAACCCAACCTCTACAGATTCACACAAACACTTTATACATTCCTTGTGCATCACTACGAATAGATTATCTCTCACTTGATAACTTGTCACTCATCAGGGAGAATGCTTTAGGTCAGCCGAACCAAAGCCCAAGACCCCCCATGGTGTTTGTAATTATTGTCCATAAAGGCTCATAAATAACTTATTATTTCTAGAAACTTCCCTTTCATTTTTGGTGATAGAACCATACATCCATATCATACTATAAGTTAAGTTATTATTAAAGATATAACAATAACAAATGGGGTAGTTGGAGAAATGGTGGCTCAGCTGGTAGAACTGGCGCTGGATTGAATCCTGGCCGGGGACCTTTCTGGGTGGAGTTCGCATGTTCTCTCTGTGCATGTGTAGGTTTTCTCCGGGTACTCTGATTTCCTCCCACAGATCAAAAAACATGCATGTTAGACTGATACTCTAAATTGTCCCTAGGTGTGAGTGAGAGAGTGAATGGTTGTTTGTCTGATTTGTCTCTGTGATGGACTGTGGAGACATGTCCAGCGTGTCGCCTGCTTCTCTCAGATGGACATGGGCACCAGTGTCTCCCATGACCCGAAAAGGAAGAAGCAGGTAAAGATAATGGATAGATGGATAGATGAATATAACGAATGCTATAACTAATGATATAACAAAAACACATTTACTTTGGCCTAAAAACTGTTACTTTACTAAAAGAAGCTGGATCACTTGTATTAGTGTGTGGGTAATGAGTCAGCTACTACACTAAATGTTAGCTGAATATCTGTAAAACTGAGTCAAAGCCATTTGTGTTTATTTTTTAATAATTTTGTTGTGGGTGCCGACGTGCCGTCTCAAACTGGTCAAGTCAAAATGTTGTGGATGTGTTTTCTGAAGGTTTCATTGAAATTCGTCCAAGTTTACAAGATGGTTTACAAGATCTTGTGCTAATTGTCATACAGAGTTGACTCTGACAATTATGATGTAATGCCTGGTGCAGTCCGATAGTCCCAGCTAGCAAGCAAATGTTCAGATGAGTTTCAGTGAACATTGTCTAAAGGTAGGGATGGGAATTGATAAGAAATGATCAATATCGATGCCTTTATCGGTGTCATTTATCGATTCAATTCCTTATCAATTCTGTTATCAATTCTCATTTGGGTAATAAAATATAGTAAACCATTTGTGTTCATAAAGAATTTAATGATCTTTCACCAAAACCAAAAATATATGTAGTATTCCTATTTGATGAAGTTTTATTGTTTATTAGGAATTTCCTAATAAACAATAAAACTTAATCAAAACAAACTAGCAATTTTTGTTCAGAAAAATTAACATATCTGCTTTCTCAGGAAGGATACGGGATCTTTCAGGACTGATCGTATCCCCAGCTGTGGAGAACACCCTCTCAGATGGGGTGGAGGATGCTTGTACACAGAGATACTTCTCAGCAAAAGATGGTAATAGGGGCAGTGTGTCCTTCTTCATCCACTACCAGAGGGTTGGGCTGTCCTTTGTTGGAATATCTGTTAGGCTTCTGTACAGTTGTATTTCACGATACAGTCTCTGCCAATCTGCAATATGAACAAAAAAAGCATTTATTAATTGCTTTATTTATTCTAATTTTGTCTTTACCCCACCAAGTATTGCATACTTGTCATTTTCCGTGGGCTTTCTTAGCCGTGGGTCTACAGCTGCAGCTTGGATCGCAGGAAACTGTTCACAGAACCTCTCAATCATAAAAAACCGAGTTCCATCTTGTCCTCACATCCAATACCAGCATGTGCTGGGGCAACTCTGAAAGGCACACACATGAGGATTAGATTAAATTACTTTAGCTGACTTTGGTAATAATATTTAAAATGCATTCTTACTGAGGAGGTGTTGCTTCTCTTTGAGGACCACTTTTGCCATGTGAGACCTCTTCATCCACACGACCACCGAATGAATTCTTGCTGCCCAGTTGGAAACTGAACTGCTGTTGTACAGCTTCTCCCTGCTTCCATGAAAGGAGAAGCTAACGTTGGTGTGCTAGCAGCCCCTCTCGTGCTAACACTAATAGCCTCTGACCCAGCCAGACTCCGGCAATCCTCGTCAACTAAATGTTATTACAGGAGAGGGAGATTACCGTATTTATAAAATACAGTGGAAGCAGTATAGCTAAAAAGTAACAAGTGAAAGAATTTGACGTTACCTGCTGTAACATTTACAACGGAGGTGGACGCTTTCTCTCCACTTCCTTCTCCTCCAAGCAACGTGTTAAAAACGGTACATTTCTTCAAATTCACTGCAGGCTGAGTGGCCAAATGCTTCTGCATGTTCGACGTATTTCCTCCCTTTATCGTAATGGACGTGTTGCATGCGTTACAAGTAGCCCTGGTCTCATCTTTTTTCGTGAAATGAAGCCAAACGCTTGAGCGCTTCCTCCGCGATGCCATTTTGAACACTATAGATATCATATATAGACACCACCACCACCACTCGGGCGCGGAGCATGTCTGTGATGTCAGCGCTTGAATATGTCACCACCATGAGTCTGCAGAACCGATAAGCTGAATCGTTAAGACATGTAACCTACAATTCCATGGAATTGGACTATTAAGAACCGGTTCTCTAACAGAACCGGTTCTCGTTTCCCATCCCTATCTAAAGGTCCCTTTGATGTCTTCCAAACGGTCGCGAAAATAAATTACAAATAAATCGAATTTTAGCTCAAACATCTCCTACAGCTAATGGGTTGTAAATATCCATCCAGTGATTACTTTAAGTTTCATCAAAATCTGTTGTGTGGTTCATGAGCTATGTTGCCAACAAACACTAGTTTCTCATGTGTAAATGTATAGCATTTGACCTTGAAAAGAATAAGCCTGCTTTAGTGTTCAAACAGTGCACTATGGCAACTGTAACTATTTTATACATATTTACTCGCTTCATGGTGTCTAAAACTCCTGGATATTTAATTTATAAAGCATGAATACATCTTTTTAAAAAGTAGCTTGATTGAGAGGTGGCGTAACGATTGTTTTTAAAATGCTGCATTTAGAAAAAAAAATCCCCAATTTAATCTTTACTTGTAAAAATCATTCCAGTGATTATTTTACCGTTAAGGTCTATTTACAAATTCCGGTCCTGCTTGTTTCTTTAATTCCTTGAAATTCAGATTTTGTTTTGAATGTTTCCACTTAAATGAGAGGAAATGTGTCGCGACGGAAGCACAACATCCATTCTGACAGAAGAGGATTATGGTCCCAGCAGTTTTTCTCGGACAGTAAAGACAATCCTGAACTGGACAATTCATTTGCTGAAACAGATAAACAGCATTCATCACATTGTTTTTCTGCAACCCTGTCATAGTGATTGATGCGTCACCTTTTGTTGTGACCCGACAAGGAAAAAGCAGAGATAAAAAAACTATGTCCCTGCCCAGCACCTTTGTAATCTTCTGGCAATCTGCCAACAAGTTACCGGTATACCAACTGGGTCAGACAACACTTTTATGTAACGATGGAACATTCCTGACAATTATTAAAGTCTAAGATTTATTATGACAATAGGAGAAAACTTTATGTCTGTCAGCGATATGCAGTGTGTTTCATTCATGTTGTAGATTAGTGTGTCTATAACACAGTGATTGCTTTTCAACGCTGTTTGTCTTCCACTTGACTGTATGTTATATTTTTGATAAATGAAAATAATATTTCCGCAATGTGTAATCAATCTGCACTGTATATATAACGATGATAACAGTGACTCAGGCTATGAGTAACACAACTGTCAGCCCAGTGTCCCTAACTTCTGGCATTGTTCCCACAGCCTTCAAATCTGCTGCAATCACCCCCATCATCAAGAAACCAGGTCTTGACTTCACCAACTTCAATAATCTTCGTCCGATCTCCAATCGGCCCTTCATCTCCAAGATTCTTGAAAAAACTGTTGCTAGTCAACTTCACTCACACCTGTCCAACAACAACATTTATGAAGAGTTTCATTCATTCTATCCTCCTCAACAGACTAACCTCCATTGGCATCTCAGGTATCCCGTTAGACTGGTTCAACTCCTTTCTCTCTGACCGCACTCAAATTCATTCAGCTTAAATCCTTCCGCTCCTAGTCTTCCCCTGTCTCCACGGGTGTCCCCCAAGGCTCTGTCCTCGGACCCCTCCTCTTCATAATTTACCTCCTTCCTCTAGGTCACATCTTCTGCAAATACGGCGTCCATTTCCACTGTTATGCTGATGACACACAGCTCTACTTGTCATCAAAACCTAACTCCACCCACCCACCCTCCATCCTCACCGACTGTCTCAATGAGCTAAATCACTGGTTTTCTAACAATTTCCTTCAACTAAACAGCAACAAAACAGAAATCATTCTCGTCGGTACCAAAAACTCTATTTCAAAATCAGAACATCTTCTCGTCCCCCTTAACAACTCTCTGCTATCCCCCTCCCCTCAGGTCAAGAGCCTCGGTGTCATCCTCGACACCACTCTCTCCTTCACTTCACACATCAACAATATTACTCGGTCTGCCTATTTCCACCTCCGTAATATTAACCGTCTCCGTCCTTCTCTCACACCCCGCTCCACAGCCATCCTGGTGCACAGTCTTGTGACTTCCCGTATCGATTACTGCAACTCCCTTCTCTACGGCCTCCCCAACAAATCTCTCCACAAGTTACAGATGGTCCAGAACTCAGCTGCCCGTGTCATCACTCAAACCTCCTACTATAACCACATCACTCCTGTCCTGCAGCAGCTCCACTGGCTCCCGGTTAAATCACGCATCATCTTCAAAATTCTACTTCTCACGTTCAAAGCTATCCACAACCTTGCCCCTCCTTATCTATCTGACCTCCTACAAATCTCCATCCCATCACGCTCTCTCAGATCCTCCTCTTCGCTACATCTCCATGTACCCTCTGCCCGCCTCTCCACCATGGGGAGCAGGGCCTTCACCTGCTCTGCCCCTCACCTCTGGAACGCTCTACCGCCAGACCTTCGAAACACCACCTCCCTTTCTCTGTTCAAGACAGCCCTGAAAACACATCTCTTTAGACTAGCTTATCATTAACTTTACTAAATGTATTTTTATCATTTTGCATTTTATAATCTTTATGTATTTTATATTTTAAATTTGTCGCTGATAATGTTTGAACTGTATTGGTTTGTTAAGTGTCCTTGGGTGTCCTGAAAGGCGCTTTTAAATAAAATTATTATTATTATCCATCCATCCATCCATCCATCTTCTTCCGCTTATCCGGGGTCGGGTCGCGGGGGTAGCAGCCTAAGTAGGGAGGCCCAGACTTCCCTCTCCCCAGCCACTTGGAGCAGTTCCTCCGGGGGAATCCCAAGGCGTTCCCAGGCCAGCCGAGAAACATAGTCCCTCCAGCGCGTCCTGGGTCTTCCTCTGGGTCTCCTCCCGGTGGGACGTGCCCGGAACACCTCACCAGGGAGGCGTCCAGGAGGCATCCTAACCAGATGCCCGAGCCACCTCAACTGGCTCCTCTCGATGTGGAGAAGCAGCGGCTCTACTCCGAGTCCCTCCCGGATGACTGAGCTTCTCACCCTATCTCTAAGGGAGAGTCCAGCCACCCTGCGGAGAAAACTCATTTCAGCCGCTTGTATCCGAGATCTTGTTCTTTCGGTCATAACCCAAAGCTCATGACCATAGATGAGGGTGGGAACGTAGATCGATCGGTAAATTGAGAGCTTTGCCTTTTGACTCAGCTCTCTCTTCACCACGACAGACCGGTACAGCGCCCGCTTCACTGCGGACGCTGCACCTATCCGCCTATCGATCTCACGCTCCAGTTTTCCCTCATTCGTGAACAAGATCCCGAGATACTTAAACTCCTCCACTTGGGGCAGGACCTCCTCCCCGACCCGGAGAGGGCATGCTACCCTTTTCCGGCTCAAGACCATGGCCTCGGATTTGGAGGAACTGATCCTCATCCCGGCCGCATCACACTCGGCTGCAAACCGCTCCAGTGAAAGTTGTAAATCACGAACTGATGAAGCCAGTAGGACCACATCATCTGCAAAAAACAGAGAAGCGATTCTAAGGTCACCAAAACGGATCCTCTCAACACCTTGGCTGCGCCTAGAAATTCTGTCCATAAAAGTTATGAACAGAATCGGTGACAAAGGGCAACCTTGGCGGAGTCCAACTCTCACCGGAAACGAGCCTGACTTACTGCCGGCAATGCGGACCAAGCTCTGACACCGGTCGTACAGGGACCTAACAGCCCTTATCAAAGGGCCTGGTACCCCATACTCCCGGAGTACCCCCCACAGAACCCCCCGAGGGACGCGGTCGAATGCCTTCTCCAAGTCCACAAAACACATGTAAACTGGTTGGGCAAACTCCCACGCACCCTCCAGGACCCTGCTGAGGGTGTAGAGCTGGTCCAGTGTTCCACGACCAGGACGAAAACCACACTGCTCCTCCTGAATCCGAGGTTCGACTATCCGACGGACCCTCCTCTCCAGAACCCCTGAATAGACCTTACCAGGGAGGCTTAAGAGTGTGATCCCCCTATAGTTGGAACACACCCTACGGTCCCCCTTTTTAAATAGGGGAACCACCACCCCAGTCTGCCAATCCAAGGGAACTGCCCCCGATGTCCACGCGATATTGCAGAGTCGCGTAAGCCAACACAACCCTACAACATCCAGAGCCCTAAGGAACTCCGGGCGAATCTCATCCACCCCCGGAGCCTTGCCACCGCGGAGCTTTTTAACCACCTCGGCGACCTCAGCACCAGAGATCGGAGAACCCGACCCAAAGTCCCCAGGCTCTGCTTCCTCAGTGGAAGACGTGCCAGTAGGATTGAGGAGGTCTTCGAAGTATTCCGCCCACCGACTCACAACATCCCGAGTTGAGGTCAGCAGCACGCCACCTCCACCATAAATGGTGTTGGTCTCGTACCTCTTTCCCCCCCTGAGACGCCGGATGGTGGACCAGAATCGCCTCGAAGCCGTACGGAAGTCATTCTCCATGGCCTCTCCGAACTCCTCCCACGCCCGAGTTTTTGCCTCAGCAACCACCCGAGCCGCATGCCGCTTGGACTGCCGGTACCTATCAGCTGCTTCCGGGGTCCCACAAGCCAAAAAGGCCCAATAGGACTCCTTCTTCAGCCTGACAGCATCCCTCACTGCCGGTGTCCACCACCGGGTTCGAGGGTTGCCACCTCGACAGGCACCAACAACCTTGCGGCCACAGCTCCGATAAGCTGCCTCGACAATAGAGGCGCGGAACACGGCCCACTCGGACTCCATGTCCCCCGCCTCCCTCGGAACGTGTTCAAAGCTCTCCCGGAGGTGGGAGTTAAAGCTCCGTCTTACGGGAGACTCTGCCAGACGTTCCCAGCAGACCCTCACGATACGTTTGGGTCTGCCAGGTCTGACCGGCATCCTCCCCCACCATCGGAGCAAACTCACCACCAGGTAGTGGTCAGTAGACAGCTCCGCCCCTCTCCTCACCCGAGTGTCCAAGACATGCGGCCGCAGATCAGATGAGACGACAACAAAGTCGATCATCGAACTGCGACCTAGGGTGTCCTGGTGCCAAGAGCACATATGGACACCCTTATGCTTAAACATGGTGTTCGTTATGGACAATCCATGACGAGCACAGAAGTCCAATAACAGAACACCACTCTGGTTCAGATCAGGGGGGCCGTTCCTCCCAACCACACCCCTCCAGGTCTCACTGTCATTGCCCACGTGAGCGTTGAAGTCCCCCAGTAGAACAAGGGAGTCCCCAGGAGGCGCACTCTCCAATACCCCCTCCAAGGACTCCAAAAAGGGTGGGTAGTCTGAGCTGCCGTTTGGTGCATAGGCACAAACAACAGTCAGAGCCCGTCCCCCCACACGTAGGCGAAGGGAGGCTACCCTCTCGTTCACCGGGGTGAACCCCAACGTACAGGCACCAAGATGGGGGGCAACCAGTATGCCCACTCCTGCTCGGCGCCTCTCACCAGGGGCAACTCCAGAGTGGAAGAGTGTCCAACCCCTCTCAAGGAAACTGGTTCCAGAGCCAGAGCCATGCGTTGAGGTGAGTCCGACTATTTCTAGTCGGAACCTCTCAACCTCACACACTAGCTCAGGCTCCTTCCCCACCAGAGAGGTGACATTCCATGTCCCAATGGCCAGCTTCTGTAGCCGAGGATCAGACCGCCAGGGTCCCCGCCCTCGGCCGCCACCCATCTCACATTGCACCCGACCCCTTTGGCCCCTCCCACAGGTGGTGAGCCCATGGGAAGGGGGACCCACGTCTCCTCTTCGGGCTGTGCCCGGCCGGGCTCCATGGGTAAAAGCCCGGCCACCAGGCGCTCGCCAGCGTGCCCCACCTTATTATTATTATTATTATTATTAACACAAAGATTTTTTTTTAAAAAATTACCGGTAGTTTTTAGGGGGGTTTACATTGTTGTAAAGTTTTTTGTTTGTTTGTTTTTATCTGCAGAGACATGAATCTCTGAGTGCAAACTTATTGTCACAAATTTTCAAGGACAATATGAAGAAAAAAAATCAATGTAATTAAGCCGTTTAGTCAAAAAAGCTATTGAACCTACAAATTGTAGGTTCAATTGCTTTTACTATTTTGTTGTTAAGTTTTTATTGTACTTTAAAATGTTGCTAATGGTCAAAAATATACTATATTTTATTGCTGAACAAATGTTCCCTTATCAGTCAGTCACTCGGTGCAACACTATTGCTATGGGAAATTGTGCCCCCGTGCGATTACCTGAAGGAATACAATCACGCCTTAACGGCAGGGGGCGTCAGCATCACCCCAGAGACCCCGCCCTCTGGGTACTTAAGATGCAGACGCCCATCCTACTTTCTCTTTTTGCCCTTCACCTCGCTTAAACCTGAACTTCTCTTCTCTTCGTGGGACTTCTCTGTTGTTCATCGCTCGACCAGAGGTGAGCTCGCTCCATACGCTGAGCGTACAGAGAAATTTCCTACGTATTGTTGGGCTGGCGAAAGCTAGTCCGGCACATTTTTCCGTAACCCCGAAGTTTTCTTCTCTTCTCTCCGCAGACTGCTTCGCTCGACGGCGCTAACTGCATCACATCGCTACCCTGCTAAAGTCGTAGCAGGCTAGCCAGCGAAAGTGACGCGACGGAGGAGACGTCTCAGAAAATAATTTTGAAAAAACTTGCTTGTTTTTTTTCTCGGACATGGCTCCAGAGAAAGGAAAGCGAAAACCAAGATTTACGAGAAAGGCTAGCAGGACAGCAAGCCCAACCTCGCGCGCCTGCTCCAGCGGCTACAGGTTTTCCCTCTCGGCAACAGACACCCACGAGGCCTGTCCTGTCTGCCTGGGAATGCTGCATGCAGAAATGGCGCTGGAAGCGCCTGACTCCTGCCCACACTGCAGCCAGATGTTAGAGGCGGTGAGGAGGCACCGGGTGGACTTTGTGGCCAAAGCCATGGGCGCAGCTGCAGCGCCAACAGACCAGGACCTCACTGAGCCTCTCACTCCCACGCCGGAGCTCGAGAGCATGGATTTGGAGGACAGTACTCGAGTCGAATGGGGCGACAGCCCAGATGTGGCGGCTCCCATTGTGGACTCAACAGCAGAATTTGACACTCGAGGCATGATGAACGCGGATGAGATCTCACTAACAGCCTCAGGTGAAATGTCTGGTGAAGAAGCTGACAACGAGTATGACGGAGAGGAGGAGGACCTCTCTCACAGCCCGGCGCCTGTGCGCCCGGAGACAGACACTTCAATCCCTGCTCTGTTCGACTTGTGCCGCAAAGCGGTGGACGCGTTGCAGATCCCTTGGCCCAAACCTCCACCCCGTCAACAAGTCACGAGGTTGGCAGGAAATTATTTTTACGCCAAGCAGCAATCCACAACGAGGCACAGGATGCCCATCTTCCCGGATTTCCTCACAGAACTGACTCGCACCTGGGCCGAGCCCAGAGCCCCCATGCTGCTACCACTCTCGCAGTTCCTGGACGTGGCTGGAATGGAGTCAACAGGGATAGCCAACGTGCCACAGATGGAGGACACGCTTGCATCTCATTTGGCCCCCAGATCTTCTGGAACAAAACCGACTTTGCCCAGTAGAGCCTGTCGAGCTTCAGCTACTCAGCTCAAGAAGTGTTACAGGGCTCAGGGCCTCACGGCGCACGCGATGAACGAGTCCGCGATGATGCAGGCGTACCTGGTTGAAAAACTACAGGAGCTCCAGGTGACGACAGACAAGCAGGCTGCCACCGAAGTGCTGGAGGAAACCTGCAGGGCAACAGACTTTGTGCTCCGCATGATGGGGACAGCAGCCATCGCACAAGGCAGGTGCATGGCTGAGGTGGTCATCGTTCAACGTCACCTGTGGATGACTCTGACAAACCTCCCGGTGGGTCAGCGGATTCATTTTCTGCACCACTAGATAGAACAGACGGGACTGTTTGGAAGAGCTTTGGACCGGATTCAGACCAGGCTAGAACAGAGGCGTAAACAGGCAGAGGCCCTCCGGGAAGGCATGCCCAGGAGAGCTTTTGCCCCCCCCCACCCCCCAGGGAGACAGCTGGTAACAGACCCGTGCAACCTCGGCATAGCTCAACCACACGTAATCCGCCGCAAAAGAGGCCGGCGTACGAGGGAGCACCAGCAAAGACCCCCACCGGGTCCACCACAAGCTGGTCATTCCTGGAACAGGCACAGATTCGTGTCCCGCCAAGCGGTCCAACAGAGGACCTCCTGAGCAAATCGGGACACAAGACAGAAGCGTGCCTGATGAAACAGGCCCTCTTCTCAACTTTACAGGCTCGCCCACCCAGGTGGTACGGGAGCCGAACTTTACATGTCCAGACTTTATTTGTAAAAAGGTACAAAAAGCTGGTGACTTTGATGTATGCACAAAACATGACTGTTCTGTTATGAGTGAAATAAAGTTAGAAAAGTTGTTGCACAAAACACAAATAAAAATTCAAAGAACAGTTTCGCCCTGTTTCTTGACTCAAAAAAACAACAACAAAAAAAACACAGCAACATCAACAACACGGCTCCCCTCTGATACCGATCGCTATAAAGGGTGGGGGCTGTTACCCCCCTTCCCTCGCAGTTCATGGGGTACTAGCTCAGACAATAAACCCCAGCAGGTGGCCTCAGGACTGTCTGCAACAGACAGACCCAGAGGCATCTGCAAACAGGTACACCGGCTCTCACAGGGCCAGGTGAGGGGGGTCACATCTTGCAACTCCCACCCCGTCGTAACCCACCGGGCCAACAATACACAAATTAAACAAGCCTGCAACACGTCCGCATGCCCTGAGTGCGTGCCGACAGAACTTGGTGACCATGGCAACGTACCGTTATGGTCACCAGGCGCTTTTCAACGGATTTCAGCAATGAGTGATGGGGGGCCACAACTGAGGCCCACAGGGCCGGGCCAGGCTCACATGCTGACAAAAGAAACAGCAATGACGTGGCAGGTTTTGTAAACAAATGTTACAAAGCAGGAAATGCACCAGGGCTGGATCAGATTCCTCTTCCCCATGCTCGAAAAGGTCTGGACTTAATGTCATCAGCCAGGCTTATAGGTGTTCAGCAGAAAAAGGTGTTTCGTGCAGTTTTACATCCTTATGCTGAAACTAACTTTTCATCTTGCACGGACAGCAGGCCGTGCACAAGCAATGAACCTGTTTTGTGCGACAGTGCTCATTGCACTGAATCAGCTGTGCCTTTGAATGGCATTCCCTCACCAGGAGCGACACAGCTCCCTGGAGTTTTACCAATCTCCAGAGTGATGGTTGGGCTTTTGAACCAGGGTTGTGAACGGACTGGAATCAGGTCTGTTTGCATACAAAACCGGTACTCCCTCCATGCCGTGACTCTCCCTAAAAGGAGAAAAAGCAAACATTCTGGCTCACGTTTGTCCAACAGGGACAGTGCATTGCACCCATCCCCCAGCATCCCGGTTCGGGTGGTGTGGGAAAACATTTTCAGGAAGGTCCCCTCCTTAATATAGTTGGCCCCCAAGGGGTCACAGGGCCCAGGGCCCTTGGAGGTGGGCTTACTCCAGGAACGTGGGCATCTGCTCCTCTTCAGGGACCTGTTGCATCACCAACAAGAACAGCCTGTCCACTTACGCCCAGGACTGTGGCAAACTACAGCTTGGCTGCAGAAAGTAACAAACTGATGGCCTCAGGCCTCCCCAGCAATGTGGTAAATACCATACAAGGAGCAAGAGCTGTGTCAACACAGACTCTCTATGCTCGTAAATGGTGTGTTTTTGAAGCTTGGTGCATGGAAAGGAACATTGTTTCTTATTCCTGTGACCTGGACCAGCTTCTTACCTTTCTACAGGTCTTGCTAGAGAAAGGCCGCTCCTTTTCTACATTTAAGGTGTTTTTGATAGCCATCTCAGCATGCCATGAGGGCTGGGGGGCAAGACGCCCGGTGCACACCCTCTCATGATAAGGTTCATGAAGGGCGTACTGAGGAAGAGACCCCCTAGCAGGACCTTGACCCCTGATTGGGATCTCCAACTGATCCTGAGTGCTCTATGTGAGTCCCCATTTGAACCATTAAGCGATATTAAGATAGATTTGCTATCTTATAAGACCGCTCTGCCCGTGGCTCTTTGCTCTGCGAAACGTGTGGGCGACCTCTATGCATTGTCTGTGCACCCAATGTGTACCAGGTTTGCCCCTGACGGGTCAAAGTTCACCCTAAGACCTAACCTTGCATATGTCCCAAAGGTCCTGACTCTGAATCCCAGAAGTTTGGACTTTGAACTCTCTTCATTTCCTCTTGCTCCTGTCCTCACTGAGGAACAGAAAAGACTGAGAGCACTCAATATAAGCACTTAAGTGCTTATATTGAGAAAACAGCTGATTGGAGGAAAACAAGCCAACTCTTTGTGTGTTTTGCAGTCCCAGCTACTGGCAGAGCCCTGTCAAAGCAACGCCTCTCACACTGGGTGACTGAGGCCATTAGGAGGTTGTACAGTAGCAAAGGTCAACAGGTGCCCTCTGGGGTACGTGCCCACTCTACTCGAGGCTTGGCCACATCGTGGTCACTGTTCAAGGGTGTGCCAGTTGCAGACATCTGTGCAGCTGCGAACTGGAGCTCAACGAACACGTTTGCAAAACATTACAGTTTGGACGTTACTGCGTGTGACGTCACTCAGGCTGTCCTCTCTAACACACCGTAGAGAGCGGCCAAGTGATGCCTAATGTATAAAGGCAGATGTTCACACAAGCATGCATTTTACTGAGCATTTCAAGGGCGTGAATGAATTACGTTCCCATAGCAATAGTGTTGCACCGAGTGACTGACTGATAAGGGAACTGAAAGTTATGCACCATAACTCGTGTTCCCTGAAGGAAGGGGACGGGGTGCAACACAGTTGGCCCTTTTCAATGCTGAAGCTTGGTGAAGTGCATTTTGGAGAAAGTAGGATGGGCATCCACATCTTAAGTACCCAGAGGGTGGGGTCTCTGGGGTGATGCTGACGCCCCCTGCCGTTAAGGCGTGATTGTATTCCTTCAGGTAATTGCGCGAGTGCGCAATTTCCCATAGCAATAGTGTTGCACCTCATTCCCTTCCTTCAAGGAACATGAGTTATGGTGCATAACTTTCAGTTAACATTTGTGATGGCAGACCTTAAAACATGTTTTTTTTTGTTGTTGTTTTTTAAGAAGGAAATAAGACACTTTTTGGCCTCTAGAGCAGAAATCATCAACATTTGTTCAAGGAGTAAATTATTTTCTGTTCACACATGTAGACTCACCTTTAAACAGCCATCAGCTTTTTCGGATGATTTTAATCAGTTTTATTGTTTCACATTTTGTTGCTATGTATGGCAACAAAATGGTTGCCATGTTTTAACTTGGAGAGATAGTTGTGTTGTTTTACCTTTTTTTTAAGTCCAACACATCATCCCTCTTCTTGTTTTATTGAGATATTCTGTTTGTAACTTAATTCGTGAATCCTTGCACAAAATTTATAAATAAATACAAAAAGGTTAGTTTTTTTTAAGTGACGTCACAGGTTAAATGAATTGTTAATAAAAAACTAACATGACACTGTGAAATAAAAATATATACAGTAAACGGCTGAAAGAAAGTACCTAAAGCAGTGTATTTGTTAAAAGACGTTGAAAACCCTGTTTTACTTTCATTTGAGGGGAGCTACATCAAGCACAAACATGGAAACTGTATTTTGACATTTAACACCTCTATAGCTTCCTCCTGCTTGAACTGCAAAACAACCTTACATCCAAGATAACATTCAGAACCAGCTAAGCATAGTAAAACAAACAAAACACAATGGAAACAAAAGACAGAGGCACAGTTCACACTGAAGATTTTTATGTGGGTCACTTATTGTGAGCAAGAGAACTATTGTATCTTAGTTCATTAACAATAATGTACAATACTGTATACTGTACTGTTTTTTTTTTAAACTAGGCCAAACAAAATGAGCCCTGTGGTTCACACATGGCCTGCAAGCCACCAGTTTAGTATTACTGGTTGATTTTCAGTAACATGTAGGGGTGTAAATCACCATGTTTACCAGAACACAATATTATATTGATTTGTTTGTATGACAACATGATTTTTTTTATATCACAAAGTCTGGCACGATACGATTTTGATTATACTTGATTCACACTACTGCGATCGATATATCACAATATCAAAATAATGCCCATCTCATTTACTTTGTACATATGAATACATTTACAAAAATTATTCAAATGTGATTTAACCATTTTACTTCTGTTATAAGAGGCACCAGGCATTTACATAATAAAAAAAATCTTAATTAATGTAAAAATAAAAATAAATGAACTGTTCGGTATAGTCTCACATTTCTTAGAAACAAAAATAGATATTGAGCTTACATAACACGGCTATCAACGCCGTGTTTCTTCTTCAGGTGAACGGTAAAATGTGTTGTTTACTGAGTATTTTAACTCACACTGGCACCTGTTGCATACGGCATGAGTTTTGTCTGTTGAGCCATCCTTCTGTTGGAAACAAAATGTTTCCACAGTGTTGATTTAAATCCAGCAGGACAGTGAATTTCATTATCTGTGTTTTCTGCCTTGTCTGCCACAAATATTATATATATATAT